>AP025049.1:22450627-22495710 GCA_036186865.1 Eustoma russellianum
TAGTTAAAGCAATAAAAAAGGTTCTGGATTGGACCGGACGGGTTCTGACATGACCCGGTCTTGTGTTAATTTGAAAAAAAAAGAAGGAGCTTATGGAGCAAGTCTGACCCGATCCGTGGTATGACCCGTCTTTTTAAATTACTTTTTTCTCTTTATTTATTTTTATTATTATTTTGGATAAAGTGAATAATAATAATGTTTATTACTATTATTTTAAAGTTTTTTTAAGGAAAACAAGTAAAATAATAATGATAATAATTTAATTATTATTATTATTATTATTATTATTATTTAAGGAATATTAAGAAAAATAGTAGTAATAATAAATTATTATTATTAGTATTTTAAAGAAATCCAGAATAATAATTAATTATTAAGTTTAATTTCTGGTTATTAGACTATTTTTTTATTTATGTGTTTATTTGTTTATTTATTTATGTTATTCGTTCATGTTAATAAATAAATAAATGCAAGTAAAAAAATTTATGTCTGGGATTTTTTTTTTAAAAAAATGACCCGGTTTCAAGTTGCATGGTCTGGGCTTTGACCCAAACTGAAAGGATTTAATGCTACCCCTTAAAGTAAAAATTAAAGAAAGGAATCAGTTAAACCGGTCATGACATAGACCGGAACATAACCCATTCAAGACCGGAATCTTGTTTGAACCGGTTTGAGCGAGTTCAACTAAGTTGATTCGATGGGTTAAGTTGACTGTGTTGACCATTTTGACCAACACGTAACCCGTATCATTTGGGTTTATCAATCAATGCAGTTTAAAGTACTCATGATAGATGATTCACTGAGTTGTGATAAAAATGCCGTACACATTATTCTGTCTAAGAAAACTGATTCTTAAGCAAGACCATTTGTGACTCCACCGGTGGCTTGGGAATCATTTGGAATGACAATACACACTTATGGCAAGTGGGTATTACCGTATTGGTTCATTTTAAATTCAATATGACTCATCATAAGGTTATATCACTTGTTGAATTGATTAATAAATATATTGTTTTCTTAAACCGTAAAGAGAACCAAGCTTGGTTCAAGATGGTTCTTATTGAACCGTAAATGGAATCAAGCTAGTTCAAATTGGTTTAAGCAAACCAAAAACATACACCACAATGTATGTTGAGGTCAAGCATGCATGGTATGTGCAAGAAGGTCAGTCAGGAAACAGCAAGATCACTTAGAACCATAAAGTTACGCGACTTAGCAAACGTGGGGCTTTAATATGATCCCATTAAAGTGCGGCAACCATATCATTGCCATTGCATTTGGTATGTTCGTGAGGGGCATGTATGTGTTGGGTGCAAAATTGACTGGACCAAAGGAAGATGTGATTGTCGAAAGCACATATGAGTAGGGTAGTGGACCCAAATGGGCCCGACAGTGAAGCTTTGAATGCATAGGTTAACTCATCGGCCCAAAGAAGGTGGTTAATCCGTGCTTGGAGAGCCGTTACATTGACCACTACACCCAATTGTTGGAAAACATTGAGATGACTACAGAGAGCCCTAATGTTGGAAGACGATTGGTTGATGGAATTAAGGTTTATTTTGATTTTGAATTTATGATGGCTGTTTAAAGATCACATGTGTTGCGTATTAACTTCCGTTTCTTGTTTACTTTTCAGCAATTATGTCTAATATTAAATACATTCCTACATTGAACGGTTCAAACTATAAGCAATGGAAAGATCAACTCGAGATCTTTATGGGGATTACCGACCTTGACACTGCATTACAGCTGGACCGACTACCTGTGCTGACGGAAAATAGCACAAGTGAGGAGAAAACTCACATACCATGCTGGACCTGGTCAAATCGCATATGTCTTATGGTCATGCAAAAGACTATCCCTGAGTGATTTAGGGGAGATGTTTCTAAGACCAATACGACTAGAGAATTTTTGGCCGATCTCGAGCAAAAGTTTGTTAAGAATGAGAAAGCCGAAACATGCAATCGCTTAAAGAAATTATGCTCGAAATAGTAACGTGGTAGTGGCAGCATAAGGGAGTACATCCTAAAGATGACTCACATGGCTTCTCAATTAAGAAACATGAAACTTAATGTCTCAGACGACATGATAGTGGTCATGATTCTGAATTCCTTACCTCCTAAGTTCAAACACTTTCTGGTTAGTTACAACTGCCAAAAGGAAAAGTGGATAGTGAATGAACTTATCTCGCACTGCATACAAGAGGAGGAAAGGCTTAAGAATGAGGGACATGAGATTGCGAATGCTGTCACCACCAAGTCCGGTGGTAAGAAACGTAAAGCTGCAGAGAAAACTGAGGAGCAAAAGGCAGAAAGGGGTGGCTAATGCCGATGCAGCCAAAAGCATGTCTTGATTCTTTTGCAAGAAAGAGGAACATCTAAAGAAGAACTGTACCAGCTATCATTCTTGGCTCAAGTATAAAGGTACGTTCTTAGTTTGTTGTGAAATTAATTTCGTTTCGGATATAGCCACTTGGTGGGTCGATACGGGAGTCACGCCTCACTTATCTGTGACTATGCAGGTTGTCTCAGCCACAGAATACTAAGGGACGATTAGAGATACGTATATTTGGGAAATGGCACCGGCACTAAGGTTGAAGACATAGGACATTTCAGATTACTGTTGACTTTCAGTTTTTATCAAGACTTGCATGATACATTTGTAGTTCCGTCATTTAGACGAAACCTTATTTCATTTTATCGATTGGATAAGTGGCTATTATGGTTTTCTTGGAAATGGAAATATCCATCTTTATCATGCGTCTAGATTAATTGGTCACGGTAAAATGTCCGAAATTGAATAGCTTTACTCAATAAATGTTGCTTCAAACTAAGAAAACTTGCATGTCGTTTTGCGAAACGTTAAAGCAAAATCAACACATGAGAATTCAGGATCATTATGGCATCGACATTTAAGACACGTGTCCAAAAGCAGAATGGAGCGTCTTGTCAAAAACGAAATTCTCAATCCTTTAGACTTAACCGATTTTTATTCATGTGCATTTTGCGATAAAGGAAAATAAACTAAAGTATGAAGATATGAAGCAAATCGGGCAAATAGTCTATTAGAGTTGATTCACACCGATATAAGTGGCTCATTTCATACGGCCACCCGAAATGGCCACTTTGATTTTATCACTTTTATTTAAGACTATTCATGATTTGGCTACATATTCTTGCTTAAGGAAAAAACCGCAAGCACTGGACATGTTCAAATCAAAAGGATTAAGCCGTCAGATCAGATCGTGAAGGAGAATACTATGGTCGATGTGATGGGCCAGGGGAGCCATGTCCGGGACCATTTGCTAAATATTTAGAGAAAAACAGAATCGTCTCTCAGTACACCATGCCTAGGTCACCAAGCATGAACGATGTAGTTGAAAGAAAAACCGCATGTTTATAGACATGGTACGTAGTTGATAAGCCAAACTACGCTACCATCATTCCTCTATGGAGAAGCGCTTAAAACCGTAGCTTACATCCTCAACCGAGTACAACCTAAAGCAACAATCAAGACTCTTTACGAGTTATGGACTAAGCACAAGCCTAGCCTTAACCACATTAAGGTTTGGGGTTGTCCAGCAGAGGCAAAGCCTTACAAACCAAATGAAAAAAATATGGACAAATGTGGTTAGTTGCTATTTCGTTGGTTACGCAGAAAGGTCACGAGGGTACAAATTCTATGATCCCACGAGTAAATTATTTTCCGAGGCAAATTCAGTAAGGTTCTTTGAGAATACTTTGGTTCCGGAGGGAATGACTTGCATTAGTAGATCATTAAGTTAGATGAGGGTCACTCAGATGCGACAGAAATGCGAATCGAACCAACATTTTGGGAGATAGCATCAGCGATACCCGCGCCTAAGGTACCTCATCCTAGTACTATCGCACCATGGGAATAAGTTCCTGAGGAAGTCATTCAAGAACCAGAAAGGTCACGAGGATACCTCATCCTAGTACCTCATCCTAGTTCTTGATCTTTTACATGGATGACATACTTCTTGCAACAAATGATGTAAACATATTGAGCAACACCAAAACCTTTCTGAGAAAACACTTTCAAATGAAATACCTTGGTGAAGCCTCATTTGTGTTGGGATTAGAGATACGAAGGAAATCGTCGCCAAGGTATCTTAGCTCTCTCGCAATATCTAGCCAGGTGATATGGCTATGCAATTTTGTCATAAGGCTACGAGTGGTGGACACTATCTCGTCTCTAATGAAGATTAGCTGTGACAGTAATGCTACGGTGCTGTATTCAAATAACAACTGGAGTTCGTCAAAAGCGAAATATATAGACATGAAGTATCTGGCTGTTATAGAAAGAGTTCAGAGTGGTCTGATCAGAATTGATCGTATTTGAAAAGACTCCATGGTGGCTGATCCTTTGATTAAGGTCGTAGAACCCATAGTGTTTCACAAACATGTTAGCCGTATGGGTCTTAGTCCGGTTAAGGATGTTTTGTCCTAGTGGGAGTCTGAGGGGTTTATGCTTTCTTATGCTCAAACAAGTTGATTGTCTTAATTTTTATTTAGACAAACAGCATAATGTAAATTTCAATCATGTTAAAGTTTTCTGTCGATGTAATGTACATTAAGCTGTCACGACATACATTTTGTATTCTGTTGATCTCGCTAAGTTAGGGCCAAGCTGGAATTAGATATGTACGATCACCTAGCATATTAATTCCATACTATATATCCATTGCAGTATTCATGTCATTCAGTGGAATGTTATTATCATGATTTAAGAAGGACAAGTAACTAATTCAATGTGGCGACGTGTGGCTTAAGTCTTTTGCTAACATTTTTTGATGGACTGGAAAAGATAAGACACAATAAGGGACATTCATTAAGGGAGCTCAAACGAGTGACATATAATCTTTAAAGAAGCATACATAGTCCAAGTGGAAGATTGTTGGAATTAACTCGTGACACGTGTAATGTGCAACATGTTGATTAAGTAAACACGAATTAATCATAAAGTGGATATTATATGTATGATAATTTAATGTCACATAGTCACATAATAATATTAATTATTGCATAAAAAATCCACACGTTAAGTGATCACTGGGGCGTGTTCGTGGATGTATAGTGTGGTCTAAAATGGAAACCCTGAATATGTAAAAGTCATATGGTCAGAGGCCGCAATGGATGGGTTCAAAATGCAACGACCATAAAGTGTACGGCGTCTGGTCCTCAAGGGGCGACAACCCACGTATGGTTAGTAGAAAACTGTTGGTACATATGATCAAATATTAAATCATATTAAATAATAAAATTTATTATTAAATATTAAATAATATTTAATGTGGATAAAGATTAGTTGATGATAACATCAAGTATATCCTCCCTTGGTGATAAAGATGAGAAAGAGTTTTCATCAGTAAAGGAAAAGGATTTGGTTGTCATCATAACTCTGAATCGTATCACAATCAGGATTCTCCCTCTATTAAAGGAGGAGGGTCTTCACCTCCTCATACATTAAGGGGCAGCCAGGCGTAGAGGGAAAAAGGAGAGGGAGTACCAACCTTTTTATATACAGCCCACATTGCCTAGCCTCTCCATTGGTTAAATCAGTGAATTGTTGAATCTCATTCAAGGGGTGCATCAACAATTGGAAGGATGTTGTGAATCCTTGGATCACAGCAGATTCATCAAGCAGCTGGAGCAATTGCGTGGTGAGCAGATCAACATCAAACATGATGCAAGGTGAAATTCTGTCTTTTGTTACTTTGCCCAGTGACTCGATTAAACGGTCTTTATTATTGTCTTCCTACCACTTACCCTTTCCAGACCCTAACGATAGCTTTGTTGAGAAATATGTTTGGATAATTTTCAAAGTTATGATTTTAAGTGTTGAATACTTAGAAATGTCACATATAGTGTTATAAGGGATTAAAGGTTGAAAAAGTGAAGAAAAATGACGTGGATCTCTCAGGCAGAGACACATGGATCAATCCATGTACATCAGCCCCTCATGTGGATCGATCCATGTTGAACTGAGAAGAACCAAACTCAAAGTAAGATGTCAATCTCTCATGTGGATCGATCGACGTACGTCAGCCCCTCACGTGGATCGATCGACGTACGTCAGCCCCTCACGTCAGCCCCTCACATGGATAGGTTTACGTCTCACAGAATGTTTATTTTTCTAAAAAGTGATGAAATGATTGTTTTTCATTTATATATATTTCATATATGTTTATTA
Source organism: Eustoma russellianum (assembly GCA_036186865.1). Lineage (NCBI taxonomy): Eukaryota > Viridiplantae > Streptophyta > Magnoliopsida > Gentianales > Gentianaceae > Eustoma > Eustoma russellianum. The sequence continues at coordinate 22,456,841 of AP025049.1, forward strand.
TGTGATTCTTATGAGATATTGGTGATTATAATTGTCTTGTGACTAACGTGCCTTGGAAGTTTCTACAGCTTACCAAAAAGGGCAAAATTGGTATTTTGAGTTTTATAGGAACATCACATAGTGAAAATATTTCAAGGATGTATTCTCATTATATTTATCATGACAAAGGTGATATCATTAGTATTTATGACCGTCGGGGTCATTTCTGTAGTTTTCATATACCAGGGGTATTTTGGTCATTTCACCCCCGAGGGTATTTATGGTATTTTCACTCAAGGAATCTCTTGAGCATATTATTATCTTCATTCTGGAGCTGATTTATTATTAATTTGAAGATTATATGGTGATTCATTATTCTATTCTCTCAAATGATGATATCAATGACTATAGCTGGATATGTGACGATTTGAGATGACGCATTCTTTTTCTATCTTGAAGACTTTCTTATATGTGTTATAAGAACATATTTATCATTATTATTAAGAGTTGTTCAAGGTTTCAAAAGGTGTGGAAATGTTCATCACATTTAAGAAGAAATATTAGGAATTTCAGTGTTACACGTTGACATAATCTTGTCAACTATTATCTATTGATTTCTTCTTCAAAAATTTGAGTTGCTACACATATTTGTATGTCCAAAAACGTGATTGATCAGGTGGACATGATGTGGTATTCATTTTATGATTTGGTGACAAATGGACAAACCAAAAAGGAGCTAGTTGGCAAAATTGCCAACTTAGAATTTTCTAAATATAGCCAATGGCTATATGGCTATTCTTGGGTATTTTCAGCAAATTTTTTGAAGTCAAATGAAGACTTCACATGTCCTATTCTTGTGCTTGGAGTTGAGGATAATTTGGTGTAATTATCCTTTCTTATTTTATTAAGAAAAAACACAATTTATTTTTGAAAAACAAAAGTAGCCAACGGCTACTACCTTTGATTTTGGAGCTGAATTTAAATTGAATTGATCAAAGCCTCACATACCTATTATCTTGCCCAAAGGTTGAGAAGATGATGGAGTTGTTATGGTGATATTATCATCACATTTTCAAGATAATTCCAAGTCATCTTTTGGAGCTAAATTTTGGCCACATAGAGTTGCCAAGGTGGACCAATCATTTTGTCTTATTTTGCCAAGTGTACTAGGCCAACCAATGATGAGAAGACATTTGGACTTGATGATGAAGATGGTGACACATTGGGAGTCTTATGTTTAAGGCTCAAATCACACTATAAATAGAGGCAATGGTCAAGAAAATGAAATACACTTGAAGCTCGCAAGCATTTGTTGAATTGTCTAGCTATCATCTTCTTGTTGTTGTTGTTCTTGTTCTATTCTTTGTAGCAAAGGTGTTCTTGATATTTTTGTTGTGCTACAAGCCTCTTGAGCTTCATTTGTAAGATTGATTAGCTATTCTTATAAGGCTATATCAATAGGTGTTAGAGGAGTTGCAACTAAGTGTTGCTTAGAAGGTGATTATCCAAGTCTTGAATAGGGTTAGTGTATAACCCAAGGATCAAGCTTGGTTCTTGTTGTAAGGTGATTCATTTGATAGAGAAATCCAAGGAAAGGTGTTCCTTGGGACTGGAGTAGGTCACATTGACCGAACCAGGATAAATCCTCGGTGTTCTTGTCTTGTTTCTTCATTTCTGTTTTTTGCCCGTTTTTACTGCAAATTTCACACAACTTCTTACGTTTTGAAAAAATAGCTAAACATTTTTAAAATTCGTGATTTTTGGTGGAGTTATACTTCAGACTGTTAGCTTTCATTTGCAACAAGAATCACTTGATTTGATCAAGGGAAAGTTAGTCTTTCAGTCTTTGCAAAATATCTGTTTCAATCTGGCTGCAATCTAACCAGTTTAGAGAAAGCTTAATTTCTGTATTTATCAAGAATTGATTAAGGTCAAGGCCTTTTGGAAATTTCATCTACACATCCTAAGGAGTGTTTTGATATAATGATCAACCTTTTTGGTTGAGTATTTAAAGAGAAACACTATTTTTAAAATCAGTAACATTCTGTCCAATTCTGTCCAGATCGACCATGTGAATCTTTTTATTTGTTTGAAGAGTCAAACAATGTTATTTTTGTCTGAGTTTTGGAAAGAGTCTTTTTAACTCATTGAAGTTCAATTACGGAAAGTTTCGTTGTTTTTGGAGTTGTGTATAATTATTTTTGAATTTTTTAAAAACGGGTTCTGAATCTGAGGCAATTTCAGATTCTGTTTTCAAAGGGGATTTTAACAAAGGGTTGTAGTGTAATTTCCGCTAATTACTATTCAACCCCCCTCTAGTGGTGTTTATTGCAGGTGCATGGTCCAACAATTGGTATCAGAGCAAGGTCTACACCACTCAAAAGAAGCAAGATTCAACACCATAGGAACAATACAAGGCCAAGAAACAACTATTCATTATATACTGCTTGTCTCAAATCCAAGGTACATACAATGGCTATTGTTTCTCACAAAGGTGAGTTGGAAGGTATGTCCACCCAACGACCTCCTCTTTTTGATGGCAATAATTTTGTTCATTGGAAACTAAGAATGAGGCTATTCTTAATGGCTATAGACATCGATTTATGGTCTATAGTTGAAGATGGGTCGTACATTCCAATGAAAGTTGTGCAAGTTAGTGGAGTCACTCAAGAAGTAGAAAAATATAAAAATGAATGGACATCGAAAGATAAAAAGAAAATGTCAATGAATGTTAAAGCTATGCAATTACTCTTGAATGGACTTACAACTTCTGAAGCAGGATATGTGTCAAATTGCACAAGCGCACACGACATGTGAAAATCACTTGTATTAAAGCATGAAGGTACTAGTGGTGTTAAAGAGTCAAAAATAAACAAGCTTATGGCTGAATTAGAGACTTTCAAAATGTTGCCAAATGAATCCATACATCTATGGATATGAGGATTACTAATATTTTCAATGCCCTTGAAGCTTTAGGGAAGTCATTTTCAAACAATGAAAAGGTTCAAAAGGTGCTACGGAGCCTTCCTGCTGAATGGGATCCAAAGGTGACTGCAATCAAGGAGACAAAGTCAATCACTAAGATGGATGAATTGATCGGGTCTCTTAAAGTCTATGAGGTAAACTAAACCAACGGAAGTCAGAGTCATCTAAATCATCAAGTAAGTCTATAGCTTTCAAAACAACTGAAACACATACAAATAATGATGACAGTAATAGTGATATTGAATTAGATGATGACTTGATATTATAGCAAGAAAACTTAGAAAGTTTTTCAAACGTCCTAATAGGAATAGACAACTTCTTCTTCTTCTTCTTCTCAACCTAGGAAAAATAACACAAAAAAATGGTATAATAAAGAATTAAAGTGTTATGAATGCGGTCAAAAAGGATATATTTCATACGATTGTCCAACGAAGAAAAATAATAATAATAAAAATAATAAACAAGCCAAGGACAAGGAGGCACAAATGACAAATACAAAGGAGTCTAAGGCAAGGAAAGGGAAACGAGCAATGAAGGTGAGCACATGGAGCGACTCATCCGACTCAGAATCCGAAACTGAGGAAGCTCAAGTCTGCTTCATATCCAATGAGGTATGTTCTTCATCTGATAGTGATTCTGATAGTGACATGACATTTGATGAAATGTATGAAGAGTTCTTAAGAATGCATGCTCACTGTAAGAGGCTCTCTAAAGAAAAGATGAAACTAGTTGAAGAAAATGACAAGTTGAAGACGTCCAACTTGGAATTTTCCAATCAATTAGAATCTCTTAAACAAGAGTCTTCTAATACTCTTGATTCTTTAGAGAATAAAATTGAATCATATAGGAAAGATGAACAAAAGTTAAAAATGGAAAATAATATGTTAAAGTCCAAGTTGGAAAGTTGTGAACATGAGATAGTACAACTTAAGTCTTCTAAACTTAACTTAGAAAAAATGTTAGAACAATTTAAGTCAGGTGATAATATGTTAGATACACTAATCTCATCACAAAAATATGGAAATGATAAAACTGGCTTAGGCTATAAAGAAGAAGATGAAAAAGTTGTAGGATCTGCAAGGCACCACTAGAAGGGGGGTTGAATAGTTGGTGCGGAAAGTGTGGTTTTTAAAATTTGTTTAAAACCAAACAACTCAACTTCTGAAAACAGATTCTGTTTTCAGGACCAGTTTTAAAACGTTTTTAAAACTATGTTGTAGGTCATTAAAAATTCTGAAATTTTGAGAGAACTTAGCCTCCGATATTATGAGTGTCTCCTGAAAATTTCAGACTTAAATTCAACCTTTAACCCCTTCAAAAATCGTTGGTGGTCAGATTGCGCGAATCTGCCAGAAACGGTAGACTGTTTTGAAAAATTTATTCCTATTTGTTCTTAACTCCAATTGCTCTGAAATTTTACCCACTAACCCCTTATATGTTTTATTTAAATGGGTTGAAACAGGTTTGAAAAATTCATTCGGGAAGTTAGTCAAATTCACTCAAAGTCTCAACCTTTGCAAGCCTAAAAATCAGACTGCACTAGTCTTAGAACTTTGGATGTTTGAGTGACTTATACTTATCCAAAAGGGTTGAAACTTATGCCAAATTAAACCTAAGACGTGTGGCTATAATTCTGAAAATGTGCGTAATTTTTGAAAATCGTTTACTATTTTTACGAACGTAAACAAAAAGAGTAAACAGTGCAGAAACAGAATATAAGTGCTGAAAGTAAATGACACCGAGAATTTTATACTGGTTCGGTTATAAACAACCTACTCCAGTCTTCGAGGAACACCTTCCTCGGTTCACTCTAGTCACACACACAAGTACACCTTACCACAGGGTTGATGGAGTTACACACCAACTCCAACCCTTTACAAACCTTGTACCATGAATACAATTCGCACGAACACCACCACCTAGCAAGATTGAAGATTGATCACAACTTGATCAATCTTTTACAAAGATATAGAGTATGTGGTGGTATATTACAAGCCTATTCAAGAATAAGAATATAAGTACAATAGGCTTTCAAGAAGAATAAAGAAAGAGAGTGTAGAAGATGAGAGGTGCTTGGCGTTTTTGATCTCAAGAGTGTAATGCTTGTTCTTGTCTTTTGTTTTTGCTCATCTCCTTTCCTTTTAAGCAACATGGCCGTCCCCCTATTGGTGCCTTCCCCTCTTGAAAATTATCTTCTAAGTCCTTGGGAGAATATGTGGCATCATTGTGACATGCTCTTGCTTACTTGGCACCTTCTTATTGGATGATCATTTAACCTTTGCTTACTTGGCACTTCATGATTGGTTGAATGTTGTCATCACTTGATGACTAGGAAAATCTGAGAATACCACTTAAAACATGTGCCAAAATCATCATAAAATAGTTGCCATAATTCACAATATCATCACATAAAGTTAGCAAGACAATTTTCTCCAAGAAGGTATGTAAAAATCGCCCATTAAGAGTCTTGCACATGCTGAAATTTCAGCATGTGATACATGGCGATAAAATTCAAAATACTTCCAAATTTCCATTGATTTTTCTTTTAAAATTAAATCACCAATTAGTAGAAAATATTCTTATCAAATTGGAAATGAAATTTGGACAATAATAAGGCCATAAAAACGTTCAAGATACATTCCCACACATGCTGAAAAATTTCAGCATGTGTGATATTCAAGATATCACACTTTATGACTTTGTATCTTATTCAAATTACTTCCATTTCTTCTTCCAATTAACCACATAATTCAAGACATAAAATATGTCTATTTTAGATATTAAAATCGGCCACCATATAGTGCACATGCTGAAATTTTCAGCATGTGTTACAAATGAGATAAAGTTTAAAATATTACCGTTTGTAGCTTCTTTCTCTAAGTCACCAATCTTGTAAACTTGATTCTTGACTAATCAATATGCCAACAAGGCTCCACATAGGCTCCATCAAGTGTGTTAGGCGTGTATTAATATGTTAAGGCATGTGCTGAATTTTATTTTTGCTAACTTTGTTAAATAGTGCACATTTAATAATACACACATGTTATATTCCAATCAGACCTTAATTTGATTTTCTAGAACACTTTAAGATGTATGACATACGTAAAAAGTTGTCTAGATACGTGTCGTATGATGTGCAAAAAATGTTCCATGTGTTGTGTACGTAGAAAACCGAATTTTCGATATTTATCGATTACCCAATTTTTCTCTAATTAAATTCCAACTTTTTGCACATTTTATATATATTATGTTATATATAATATAAACTTTAATTCTCAGCACTTAGCTGGTCTAAAGTGGCACCACTAACATGTGATATAATTGAAATTGGAATCTCCATAATTTGACCTTAATGTGGGGTGATTTGTGTGTGCCAACATGGAATGATTTTATGGCTGGAATTATCATCATATGCACGAAATTAATAATGGTTTTTGAGGTGTAGGGGCTGGCCATCTATTTATGGCAAGTACGTGACACGTTGGCGAAGTTTCGGTATTCGCCCGATACGACAATTTTTGGTTTAGAACCTTTTAACGTGTCGTATTTAATTGTCATCACCATGACTTATATCATATGATATAAGACCTGAATATACTCATAAATATGAGTTAAGTATGATGGTGTGACGTTAACGTACGTACGTAAAATATATAACGTGTCGATAGTACGTTGGAATACATGTGTATGTGCCTTTTTCAAAAAATCAGAAAATATATATTTATATATATGTGTAGGCGTGCCATATGTAGTAAATGGGGAGGAGGGGACTTTCCTTTCTTAGTCTTGTTGCCTTTGTGCCTTGTCCAAATGTAGCTTCCTTTAATGAACTAGTTAGTTTAATTAACAAAGTACTTCACTTAATGAACTAGTTTAGTTCATTAATGGTGGCACCTGAAAATAGTATAAACACAACAAATGTTTGCCATATGATGTAAGCTTTAACTCTTCATGGCTCGTTAGTACGGCAACATTATATATGACCTAAATAAGGCAAGTAATAAGCAATATATCATGCACAAGTTTATATCATGCACACGTTTTTTGTCGCTCATTTAAATCACATATTTTGAAATCACTTAAACCCCTTTTTCTCTACAAAAGTAGGTAGAAAGACTAAGTTTGTATCTTCAACTACTAAACAGCCTTATAAAGATATAAAAACAACTTTGCCTACTAAATCTTCTTCTACTCCTTCTTCTGTTTATTCTAAGGCAAAAATGCAACATACACCCATAAAAGCACACACGCATAAACATACATCTAGGCCAAACTTTTCATCTAGACAACCTAGAAATTATGCCTATATGTATACAAATGTAACTAGACATAATAAAATGCATCCAACTTATCATGAACCTAAGTATAGGCAATACTCTTATAAGTCTTATAGAAATGCCTATGAACACACTTATATAGCACCATTCAAGAAACAAAATCGCATGCCTTATACATATTATAAAACTCGGCCATCATATAATGTTTATCAACCATGGCGCAACGTGTATAACAATGCATCTTCACTTATGTGGAATGATCATCTATATGCTTATTCTTCTTATTTTCCAAATTATAATCATGCTAAAAATGTTCCTAAAAGGTATGTTCAAGTTTGGATATCTAAGGGATATCTAAACAAGAATAGTGCCCCTAATATTCAAGGACCCAAATAAAGGGTGCCTAAAACTTTGTCTCCATTGTAGGAAAAACGCAAAGAATGCAAGAAGGAGGCAAAATCAAAGAATCTGAAAACCAAATGGTGTTTAGATAGTGGATGTTCGAGGCATATGACGGGGAACCCCAAACTATTCATCGAATTGGAACATATCAAGAATGGAGGAAAAGTAACATTCGGTGAGGACAACAAAGGACAAGTTGTTGGAAAAGGAACGATTGGGGACCCTAACACATTTCAAATACGAAATGTGTTGTTAGTAAGCAATCTCTCTTATAATTTACTTAGTATTTCTCAACTTATAGATTGTGGTTATAATGTCTCTTCTCTTTCCAATTCTTGTGATATAATAACTGAAAAAGGAGAAACGGTTTTAAAAGGAAATAGAGATGGTAATATTTATACTCTTACCTTAGATAACATGTTAGATGCTAAGGTTAAGTGTCTAATATCACATGACTTAGATGTGAATTTATGGCATAGAAGATTAGTCCATATAGGAATTTCAACCATTAAGAAATTATCTAAGAAGAATTTAATTAGAGGAATGCTTAAGTTAGACTTAGATAATTTTCAAATGTGTGAAACATGTATTAAGGGAAAAGACATTAAAGAAACCTTTAAACCGAAACATGAAGTGAGTACTAGTCATGTACTAGAATTGCTTCACTTAGACTTATTTGGTCCAACTAGGACAAGAAGTCTAGGTGGACACTACTATGTGTGTGTTATAGAAGATGATTACTCGCGCTACACATGGACATTGTTCTTAACACACAGAGACAATGCTCCATTAGCAATCGAAATCCTTATTAAGCAACTTGAAAACATTTACGAAGAAAATGTGAAAAGAATTAGAAGTGATAGAGGTGGAGAATTTAAAAACAAAGATATAATCAAATTTTCTGAACTTGATGGAATTAAACATGAATTCGCACCACCTAGAACACAACAACTCAATGGAGTTGTTGAACGTAAAAATAGAACAATTCAAGAAGTTGCTAGGACAATGCTTTGTGAAAATAAATTACCTAAATATTTATGGACTGAAGCTGTTAGTTGTGCATGCTATATTATAAATAGGCTTACTATTAGAAAGAAATTAAATAAAACGCCTTATGAATTGCTAAACAATAGACAACCTAAGATAGATTATCTTAAAGTATTTGGATGTAAATGTTTTGTGTTGAACACTAAGGATAATCTAGATAAATTTGAACAAAAGTCTATTGAACGCATATTTGTTGGTTATTCTACTAACTCAAGAGCATATAGGTGTTATAATCCTGCATCTAGAAAGATAATTGAATCCATACATGTAAAATTCAATGAAAATACATGCTTTGAAGTTAGTGATAAAAATCAACATAAACAAGAAACAAATGTTGAAAATATGTTTGATGATGATGTATTACTTGAGCATGTACTTGATCATCTAGAACCAACTCCCCCTGAACAAGATATGCATGAACCCTTAGATGAAATAAATGAAGAAACTCTGCATTTAGAAGATAATACAACTAATGATCAAATTACATATGATAATGTTCACACTAATGAAACATTTGAACAAGATGAGGGTGAACCTAGTCAATCTAGGAATTGGTGGCACCCTAGAGAATTAATCATTGGGGATCCAACTGTTGGGGTTAGAACACGTAGAAATATAAGTCAACTTGAAGGACATAGCTTAATCTCATAATTAGAACCTAAGAATGTTAAGGAAGCCTTAGGTAACATATCATGGATAGATGCTATGTATGAGGAATTAAATCAATTCACGAGGAACAATGTGTGGGACTTAGTACCTAAAGCCAAAAACAAGTCTAAAATAGGAACAAAATGGGTGTTTAGGAATAAAATAGATGAAAAAGGAAAAATTACAAGAAATAAGGCTAGACTAGTCGCACAAGGTTATAAAGAACAAGAAAGAATAGATTATGAAGAAACCTTTGAACCCGTTGCACGACTAGAAGCAATTAGATTGTTACTTGCAATTGCAAGTCTAAGCAATATTAAGCTCTTCCAAATGGATGTCAAGAGTGCATTCTTGAATGGATACATCCAAGAAGAGGTGTTTGTCAAACAACCCCTTGGATTCGAAGATCCAAAGAATCCTAACCATGTTTATAAGCTGAAGAAAGCTTTATATAGTTTGAAACAAGCTCCAAGAGCTTGGTATGATAGATTTGCAAACTTTCTTATTGCAAATAATTATCAAAGGGAAACAATAGACAACACATTATTCCTAAGAAGAAAAGATAATGACTTGTTAATAGTTCAAATATATGTAGACGATATTATCTTTGGTTCAACCAACCCTACATTAGTAAAAGACTTCGAAGGATGTATGAAGTCAGAATTTGAAATGTCAATGGTAGGAGAATTGAACTACTTCTTAGGCCTTCAAATCAAACAAACCCCTCAAGGAATTCACATTAGCCAACTTAAGTATGTCAATGATATGATTAAGAAGTTTGGTTTTGAAGAGTTGAAACCTATAACTACCCCCATGAGTGTTAGTACCAAACTTGATAAGGATGAAAATGGTAAACCTTTTGATGACACTCTCTATAGGTCTATGATTGGATCACTGTTATACTTAACTGCATCAAGACCTGATATCATGTTTAGTGTGTGCATGTGTGCTAGGTTTCAATCTTGTCCTAAGGTATCACATTACAATGCAGTGAAAAAGATCTTTAGATATCTTAAGCATACACCTCACTTAGGACTGTGGTATGATAGAAATGCTAAGTTGGAATTACACGCATATAGTGATGCTGATTATGGTGGTTGCAAATTAGATAGAAAATCCACTAGCGGTACATGTCACTTCATAGGAACCAACTTGATCTCTTGGTTTTCTAAAAAGCAAGCTAGTGTAGCTCTTTTTACCACTGAAGCCGAGTATATTGCTTTAAGTTTATGTACTACCCAAATACTTTGGCTTAAACCGCAACTTAGTGATTTTGGAATTAAAATGAAAAAGATTCTAATTTTCTGCGATAGCACAAGTGCGATCAATCTTTCTCAGAATCCTGTACTTCATTATAAGGCCAAACACATTGAGGTGCGATACCACTTTCTTCGCGATTATGTTCAAAATGAGGATATAGTCATAAACCATATAAGAACTGAACACCAAATCGCTGATATCTTTACGAAACCTCTTAATCAAGCCACGTTTGAAAACTTACGAGCCAAGTTAGGTATGATCACTTATGATACCATTGTATAATTCTATCTTTTGCATGATTTGCAAAATAAAGGGGGAGATAGAATAAGAGCATGATTTTAGTTCAATTGGTTATGAGTTAAGTAAGTTTCAATTGGTTATGAGTTGAGTATAGGTTAAGGGGGAGAGTATAAGTTGAGGGGGAGTAACTATTTAAAATTTTGTTGAAAACAAAGTTTGAAAACAATTGGTAATATTTATGATGTTAAATAATTGGTTATGAGTTGTGACATTAAAATCATGTTGAGTTATTTTGAAAATCATCCAAAAGGGGGAGAATGTTGAGAAATATGTTTGGATAATTTTCAAAGTTATGATTTTAAGTGGTGAATACTTAGAAATGTCACATATAGTGTTATAAGGGATTAAAGGTTGAAAAAGTGAAGAAAAATGACGTGGATCTCTCAGGCAGAGACACATGGATCGATCCATGTACATCAGCCCCTCATGTGGATCGATCCATGTTGAACTGAGAAGAACCAAACTCACAGTAAGACGTCGATCTCTCACGTGGATCGATCGACGTACGTCAACCCCTCACGTGGATCGATCGACGTATGTCAGCCCCTCACATGGATAGATCCATGTCTCACAGAATGTTTATTTAAAAAGTGATGAAATGATTGTTTTTCATTTATATATGTTTCATATATGTTTATTATGTGATTCTTATGAGATATTGGTAATTATAATTGTCTTGTGACTAACGTACCTTGGAAGTTTCTACAACTTACCAAAAAGGGCAAAATTGGTATTTTGAGTTTTGTAGGAACATCACATGGTGAAAATATTTCAAGGATGTATTCTCATTATATTTATCATGACAAAGGTGATATCATGAGTATTTATGACCATCGGGGTCATTTCTGGAGTTTTCATATACCAGGGGTATTTTGGTCATTTCACCCCCGAGGGTATTTATGGTATTTTCACTCAAGGAATCTCTTGAGCATATTATTATCTTCATTCTAAAGCTGATTTATTATTAATTTGAAGATTATATGGTGGTTCATTATTCTATTCTCTCACATGATGATATCAATAACTATAGCTGGATATGTGACGATTTGAGATGTCACATTCTTTTTCTATCTTGAAGACTTTCTTATATGTGTTATAAGAACATATTTATCATCATTATTAAGAGTTGTTCAAGGTTTCAAAAGGTGTGGAAATGTTCATGACATTTAAGAAGAAATATTAGGAATTTCAGTGTTACACGTTGACATAATCTTGTCAACTATTATCTATTGATTTCTTCTTCAAAAATTTGAGTTGCTACACATATTTGTATGTCCAAAAACGTGATTGATCAGGTGGACATGATGTGGTATTCATTTTATGATTTGGTGACAAATGGACAAACCAAAAAGGAGCTAGTTGGCAAAATTGCCAACTTAGAATTTTCTAAATATAGCCAATGGCTATATGGCTATTCTTGGGTATTTTCAGCAAATTTTTTGAAGTCAAATGAAGACTTCACATGTCCTATTCTTGTGCTTGGAGTTGAGGATAATTTGGTGTAATTATCCTTTCTTATTTTATTAAGAAAAAACACAATTTATTTTTGAAAAACAAAAGTAGCCAACGGCTACTACCTTTGATTTTGGAGCTGAATTTAAATTGAATTGATCAAAGCCTCACATACCTATTATCTTGCCCAAAGGTTGAGAAGATGATGGAGTTGTTATGGTGATATTATCATCACATTTTCAAGATAATTCCAAGTCATATTTTGGAGCTAAATTTTGGCCACATGGAGTTTCCAACGTGGACCAATCATTTTGTCTTATTTTGCCAAGTGTACTAGGCCAACCAATGATGAGAAGACATTTGGACTTGATGATGAAGATGGTGACACATTGGAAGCCTTATCTCTAAGGCTCAAATCACACTATAAATAGAGGCAATGGCGAAGAAGATGAAACACACTTGAAGCCCGCAAGCACTTGTTGAATTGTCTAGCTATCATCTTTTTCTTGTTGTTGTTCTTGTTCTATTCTATGTAGCAAAGGTGTTCTTGATATTTTTGTTGTTCTACAAGCCTCTTGAGCTTCATTTGTAAGATCGATTAGCCATTCTTATAAGGCTATATCAATAGGTGTCAGAGGAGTTGCAACTAAGTGTTGCTTAGAAGGTGATTATCCAAGTCTTAAATAGGGTTGGTTTATAACCAAAGGATCAAGCTTGGTTCTTGTTGTAAGGTGATTCATTTGATATTGAAATCAAAGGAAAGGTGTTCCTTGGTACTGGAGTATGTCACATTGACCGAACCAGGATAAATCCTCAGTGTTCTTGTCTTGTTTCTTCATTTCTGTTTTTTGCCTGTTTTTACTGCAGATTTCACACAACTTCTTACGTTTTGAAAAAATAGCTAAACATTTTCAAAATTCATGATTTTTGGTGGATTTATACTTCAGACTGTTAGCTTTCATTTGCAACAAGAATCACTTGATTTGAGCAAGGGAAAGTTAGTCTTTCAGTCTTTGCAAGATAACTGCTCCAATCTGGCTGCAATCTGACCAGTTTTGTGAAAACATAAATTCTGTATTTATCAAGAATTGCTTAAGGTCAGGTCTTTTTGGAAACTTCATCTACACATCCTAATGAATGTTTTGATATAAAGGTCAAACTTTTTGGTGAGTATTTAAAGAGAAACACTATTTTCAAAATCAGCAACATTCTGTCCAATTCTGTTCAGATTGACCATCTGAATCGTTTTATTTGTTTGAAGGGCCAAACGACCTTAGTTTTGTCTGATTTTTGGAAAGAGTCTTGTTTGTTAACTCATTGACGTTCAATTCTGGAAAGTTTCATAATTTTTGAAGTTGTGTATAATTATTTTTGAATTTTTAAAAACGGGTTCTTAATCTGAGGCAGTTTCAGATTCTGTTTTCAAAGGGGATTTTAACAAAGGGTTGTAGTGTAATTTCTGCTAACCACATTCACCCCCCCCCCTCTAGTGGTGTTTATTTCAGGTGCACGGTCCAACAAACTTTTGCTGTCGTTGAGATATACTGGGTTCGGATGATGATGATGATGATTCAGGGATTTTTCAAATAAATCCAACATTTCATGGATAGGCAAGTCTCCTATTTTAATTTTCATTCCTGTTAGTTACCTACTCAAATACAAATTAACCTTCTCTTCAAAACATGGAAAGTAAAATAGCATATAAATATATCAAATGGGAGCAAGCATAACACGGATAAGAAAGTTTGCAAGTAAAGAGCAGAAATTGCTAAAGCAGAAAACGAAGAAAATGCAAGACTTGCATGTGGAAAATGAATGAATAGGTGATGCAAATCATACAAATGGAGCACAATAACATATGGAAAGCAGAGGAAGTAATCTTGGATTGGCAGGTTTTGCAGAAACAAGCTCAGCTCAGGTGAACCAAGCTCAGCCGAGGTGCGCTGACTTGAACATAGTAGCTGCCATCCTAGGGAAATGAGAAGTGACTGAATTCAGCCGAGCTGAGCTGGACTAAATATAAGAGTAGCTGAGCTAAGAATGGAAAAAGTGAGGTTGTGCTTAACTGACGAAGTACTAGTGCCGTGCTGAGGTGATCAAGAGAGTGAAAGGAAGAGGTAAGGTGAAGAGGAGCACAAAACTAAGACTAGAAGAGGTGAAGAAGGACATCCAAACAAACATGGAATAAAGATGTGCTTAGCCGAGGTGACAAGGTGAAGCACAACTCAGACAGCAAAGCTAAGGCAGCGCTGCAACACTTAGTCTAATATAACTTAGTACTTTTATTGTACATATGGCCGAGCAGAATAAGTAACTGGTGGTTACCTTGTAACTGTTAGGAATCACTGTAGATAAATAGTAACCAATGTACAAATGGAAAAAAGAAACTGTAGAGAAAGAAAAACTCCTATAAAAGGAGAGGAACTTTTTAAATTTGATTCTTAACCTGAATGAATGTTCAATCCTTTCAATCTCGGCATGATATCAGAGCCAATCGATTCCTTTTAATTACCTGATTTTTCTTCTTGAAATCCTTAAAATTCTTTAAATGGCTAGACTCTTCAGTTCTGCTGAATATACGGAGGCCACATCCATTTCGGAGCAAGCATCAGGAGTGGCTCGTGGTCCTAAAGTCTCTAATGTTTCCTCCATTGTCATCACCAGCCACAAGCTAAATGGAGATAACTACCTCTCATGGTCTCTGATGATACGTTCTATGTAACCCGACAATTTCGATGACTTCATGATGTACAACACTGCAGCAGAAATCTGGGCTACAGTAAAGGAGATGTACTTAAAACAAAACAACATCTCCAAACTCTATGAGATCGAGCTCAACTTCATGAGCTTCAACAATGCACTCTAGTGTTGCACAAATATTATACTCTACCGATCGAGGTACGGCAGCAGAGTGACACCTTTGAAACACATCAATGGTGTTGTATCGCTGATGATGCTCTATATAAAGAAATAACAACACTGAAGCGGGTATTTCGCTTCCGGACTGGAATTGTCACGACCCGCATCTTTGGAACGTTAGGAAAAAAATAAAGAAAATAATACAATAGAAAATGGAAAAAAATGTTAACTATAGATAAAATTATCATTTAGTATTTGAATAAAATTTGAGAAATTAGGAAAGGAATTATTTAGGAGATCCATCTTACATAATTTTTCTTATACCTACTATGTCACACCCTCATTTTTTCTCATTGCCAAAAAATATGAAATGGACTAAGGTAGCATACCAATAGACGTTTGAAAAATGGATCGAGCGATAGATTACTTGATATCGGTATATGGCTAAATTAGGAAACAAACATAGTATGAGTATATGAGAAAATTTAAGCAAGATTACTAAGTAACAATTTAAGTTACTAGAATAAATTAAATCAAAAGAAAAAGACTTGACACAAATATTTTGTCTCAATTAAATAAAAGGAAAAAAATTAGACTTATGGGAAATTTATTATCCTCTTAAACATGTGTTGGAATTGAAGACAAAAAACCCTCCCAACCCTTACACAAAAATCAGTCAAGACCAATTGGAAGGGAAAGAAAGAAAAAGCCTTCCAACAACCTTCCAAGATGTCATAAGTTGCATGCATGACTTACCTTTTACCCAACCACTATCCTAAGCCCTTTGATTGGCCGACCCTTTAGGAAGAAAGAAGAAAAATTTTTGGTTAAATCAACACTCTAACAAAATGTCAAGTGTAGAAAATTGTGTAAGAATCAAATCTTTTGTCATATTCTAACCACTCCAAACTCTCCATTGGCCGGACACTTTGTAGAAAAGGAGTAGAAAATGAGTCTTCATTTAACAAGAAGTCATCATACCCCTTACCAAAAGGCTTCCACTATGTCGTAATCCCTACACTTCTCCAAGAAGTTAAATATTTTTCTTCCCATTACCTTATACCTGGCCACTTGTAAAATGGATAGAAGACGATATTTGTCTTCATCAACCAAAGTCATCATACTCCTTTTACCCGAAAGCTTCCACCATGTCATAACCCTTACACCCTTTTAACAAACCAAGCAACTCTCTCTTCCCACTCTCTTAGGCCGTCCACCTTAAGTCAAAAGGGGAAGAAATTTTTCTCCTAACATTCCACCTTCTTCCAATTTCAAGACATACATATATCATGTCTCTTCCTACTCCATCCAAGAATACATGATGATATTTTCCCACTCCAGTATGCACCCCAACCGGCCCCTTTAGCTTAAAAGATGGGATTTTACTTCTCTCTCTCATTCTTCACTTCACACTTCAATTTCCACTCAAGAACAACTCTCTTTCTTCCTCCAAGAAAGAAAAACAAACTCTTCAAACTCATTCAACCCCTTCTTGGCCGAGACTTTAATAAAGAAAAGTAAAAAAGAAAAACCTCCTCCCTTCACCCCACACCATCACTCCAAGAGAAGAACTAAGACACCTCTTTCATCAAGTGTAGTAGCCAAAATTGTAGAGCCAAGGAACAAGAAGAATTAAGTAAGAACTTTATTTATAATGAGTTTAATTTCTTCTATCTATCATTATTTTAAGTTGCTCAATCCATCCTCCTTAATGAGCTCTAGGCCATGACCTCTAAAGAAGGAAGGAGAAAAATTTCTCCAAGCCAAGGTAAAGAAATCTTCCCAGACAAATTAGAACTAAGTGAAAAAGACAAGTAGTCTACCTAAATCATTCATGGATTTTCAAATATTAAAGTATATATGTTCATACTAAACCTTGGATCATTCATGATGTACTTTCAATGTTTTAGTATGATGAATATGCAAAAGCTATGTTCGTACGTGATGTATATGATGTGAAGTATGAATCCATATAAATATGTTAAAATGATAAATAATATGGTCTCAGTATAAATGAAAAGAAATAAAACACCCTTATGTGGTTGTATGTGGAAATTAACAAAAGAGTATGAAGTTATATGATATATTAGGAAAAAACTACTAAGAGACTAACTCTGAAATATTTGTTTATGCATTTTTCCATGATCATCATCATATATGTATTTTCATGGTATTCTCGGTTTTGCTATATTTTGGTGGTCTTGATATGGCATGTTTATGATGCATCATATTCACGACTATAATTCTAGATCACAAAAGTTGTTTCTTGATGATCATCGTGCCTATATTCATACATACACACACGGCCTAGGGGCTGTTTTAGCCTCTTCACTTGAGCTTGATCATCCATCTTTATGATGAAGTGTAATCTTGATCATCATGGCTCAATAAGATATCTTTTCATGTTTTCCATCATCTTTTATGTTTCATGAATTTTCATCATACTCTTAGTCTTAAAGTCACAGCTTTGATGAAAATTAGCATGTATGTGAGTATGTTGGTACAAGGTCATGAATATGAGACATAATCTATTGGTGGAAAGAACAAGTTAAAATAAGTTGCATGTTACATCTCATTAGACCTTGGGTTTGTATGGAAATCACTCTATGTTAGAAGAATAAATGTCAAACTTATAATATATGTATGAGATGTGAATAAGATAAGATTTATGTGTTGTGTGAGTGAGGTGTAACCCACATCCCTAAGGCATATTTGTGGAACAAATTAATTTGTTACACGTTAATAGATATTTTCTTTACGCAGATAAAATTTTTTATTATCTGAATCTCCAAGTTGGATAGGTCTAATACAAAAGGGGCAGAAAATACTATAATGCAACTATCTAATGTAAGGGGTGTGTTGCTCGGTTAAGATGTGCCCCTTAAAAATTTTAGGGACTTCATCAAGTGATTGGCATTTTAAGAGTGTCCTATGTGTCATCCCTTGTTGTGCATATAATGTCTCGTGGCGTTTGCCTCCCGAGGGACATAATCAACATTTACCTACAAGGATGTTATCAAAACCTTTGTTTTATCAATGATTTCGTTCAAATGTCCTGCCATTTCCTTTGTTTTAGTCTTCAACATGTAGATGAGATTGGTGGAGTCTGATTCTACATCAAATTTGCAGGATTTCTTACCAAAATAAAAAATAGTAAGGAGGAGAGTTTGAGCTTCAGCTGTAAGCAGATCAACCTGTGGAAGAGCAAAAGAGATAACTTCGATGAGGTTACCGTTGTGATCTCTAGCTATCGCTCCTCCGACCAATTTTTTTGCAGCATCAGTGTTGATTTTGAAACATCCTTCAGGTGGGGAAGACCATTTGACAATCTGTCTTCTAGGGCGCTTTAGGTGAGGAGATATTCCAGCATCAACAAAGGTCGGGATTGTTGTAGCCAATTTTGTTCTGTTGATAGACATAGACCATGTAAATAGTTGCTTTCGGATGTCTTCTAGTGTTCTTATGATGTTCCACTAGTCATCTCCGAAGATGATACTAGTGTATTATCTCCAGATTGTCCATATAGTGACACCCGGTGCAATTATTTTAATCCGGCCTCGAATTATGTTGGTATTGTTATTTAGCCACCATCTGAGTAAGTAGTTGCATAGGTTTGCATGAGTAGGCGGTGGGTAACCATCGAGTATTATTGAGTACTTGTGCTAGATTGGTTTGATTTGTTCACAGTTGAGCCATAAATGATCCGCAGTTAAGCTTGCTTGTCTGCAAATTGGGCATATTGCTGGGTATGAGGTTTGGAAAGAACTGAGAAGTTCTGGAAGGGGCAGTGCCTTGTTGTGTAGTCTCTAAAGGAATATGCTAATCTTTGGAACTTGTCTCTTATCCCAAGTATATTTTTAGTCGAGTCCTTGATTCTTCTTTCGCCTACATTCTTCATAGACAGTTTTTAATGTGAAATAACCAGCTTTAAGTGGTTTCCAGGTCCAGTTGTCTCCGTTTTTATTTGTCCTGTATTGGCAGAAATTATGAATCTGTGTAATCCATTTCAATGTTGGTGAGTCATAGGCCTTGGTGAGTTCACTATTTCGCCTAGTATACTTTGAGTGCATGTATTCAGTCCACAGAGATCGCTGAGTGCTGAGATTCCACCATATTTTACAGGTATAAGCTTCCTAAAGATTGTGAATGTTTCTTATTCCCACTCCTCCCTCCATTTTAAGATAACAAAGTTTCTCCCAGGATATTCAATTGTGTCTTGTTTGTTCTGGGTTGGAGCCCCAGAAGAATGCAGCTATTTTCCGATTTATGCAATTGAGAACCTTCTTACGAAGTTGAGTCACTACAAGTATATGAAGAGGAATAGTAGATAGAACATATTTTATTAAAATTAACCTACCATCTTGGCTTAACAGGTTAGTGTACCATGCTTGTAGATTATATTCAAAGTGGTGCAGCAAGGGGCCACAATGTCTAGCTTTGTTAATGTCTTTATGCAAAAAATTCCCAAGGTATTTGATAGGCAGTTGAACAATTTTCATTTTTAACATAGTTTCCATTTCTCGAAGTGTAGTACTACTAGTGTCTGCAGAAACTACTAATTGCTTTTTGTTGTTATTAACAAGCTGACCAGAGCTTTGTTTATATTCCTCTAAAAATTCCTGTATTTTTTTCAGGTTGGGCCTACTACCATTGAGGAAAATGAGAATGTCATCAGCATATGCCAAGTGGGAGATGAGGGGTTTAATACTGCCTGTGGAGTAAGGTTCTATGTGACCAGATTTCATTAAGGTATGAATTCCCCTACTGAATCCCTCTGAACTGAGTATAAAGAGCAAAGTGGAAAGAGGGTCCGCTTGCGTTACTCCTCTAGTGGGTTTAAAATATCCAGTAGGAGAACAATTGATTAACATAGATAAGTAGATACTAGAGAGGTGATTTATATTAGATTTATAGATCTCTGGCAAAATCCAAATTCGTTCATTGTTGCAGTTAGGTAATCCCAATTTACCCTATCAAAAGACTTTCCCATATCTAGTTTTATTATGTTAATTGAACCCCTCTGAGGCTTGTCCAGTGGATAGACCATCTTATTGGCTAGAAGAATTTGTTTTGAAATGCCCCAGTCTTTGACAAAGCCTGCATGTTAGGGGAGGGGAGATGAGCTTATGAAGAATGAGGCTCAGTCTAGTAGTTATTATTATGGTGTTTGTTTTACTAGTGAAATTAGAAAAACCGATAGCCCAGTAGTCTGCGAATGTTTTAGCATTGTCTCCTTTAGGGATTAGTGTTATTGCTGTGCTAGAGAAAGCTTTAGAAATAGGGAGCCCAAGGAAAAATTCTTGGGATGATTGTGCACATCATGTTCAATTATGTCCCAGTAGTGTCTGAAGAAGTTGCCATTAAACCCATCAGGGCCAGCTGAGCTCTGAGGGTCAAGGCCCAAACAACATCTTTTACCTCCTCAAGAGTGGGAAGGGTAGTCAATTGCTTGTTTTTCTCTTCATTGACAAGGTTAGGAATGTAATGCAAGATGCCTGTATTTTTTGATTCAGCTTCTTTTGAGAATAAGGATTGATAGTACCTGACAGCTTCATATTTACTCTGATCAATGCTGGTTAGTATTTGGCTTTCAGGAGTCCGTATTATATGCATGGTTTGTCTTGCTCTCTTGGCTTTGACCATGGTGTGGACGAAGGAGGTATTGGCATCTCCTTCTTTTATCCAATTAACATTTGCCTTTTGTTCTCAGCATGCCTGTTCCTTGTTTGTTGCTTGAATTATTTAGGCTTGAGCTAGGTGATGTGCAGTCCAAGTTTCCTCGGTTGGGTCCATGACAAAATCTTTCTCAACCCTTGTAGCCTCCATTTCTGCCTATTCTACACAGCTGAAAATATTGCCAAATATATCTTTATTTAATTTTCTAAGGTTTTTTTAATTGTTGGAGTTTATTACTGAGGCCTCTCATCCCGCCTTTTGTGGGATATGAATCCCATTGTGTCTTTACATAATGATTGAAATGATCATGTTGAGTCTAGAAATTAAAAAATCTAAAAGGCTTAAGGCCAGTATTGAGATTATATTTTTTCTGTAATAAGAGTGGAGAGTGATCCGATGTGCTTCTATTTAAGTGTTAGAGTTTTATTTCATCATACATGTGTAGAAAATCATTGTTGTAGAAGCACCCATTTAACCTGCTCCAAACTTTGCCCTTGATCCTAGTTCCAGACCTTGTATATTTATTTCCATGATAAGGGATTTCATGAAGCCCACAGAGGGTTATACAATCAGAAAAATCTTGGAGAGATGATATAGAAGGGGTATGATTCACCTTTATGGTCAACTACCTGCAGGATTGTGTTGAAGTCTCTTCCAATGAGTCATGAGAGAGTATTCTGACCATAGAACGTTGTAATTTCATTCGATAGCTCTTTTCTCTTTTGTATTGTGAGCTTACTGTAAACTGTGGAGAAAACAAATTTTTGTTTATTGTTAGTACATTGCATCTGAAAGCGACTAACCTGTTCCATTATTTGATATGTGATAATTTGAAAATGAGAATTCCGGAAGAGCCAGATTTGGCCGTTCCATTATTTGATATGTGATAATTTGAAAATGAGAATTCCGGAAGAGCCAGATTTGGCCGTTGCATGCAGCTTGAGCATAGGAGAATCCAAGTTTGAGTTGATACATTTTGAGGTTGTTCTCTCTTTTCTTTTGCTCAATAATGGTTAGGATTTGTGTTGAATATTTTCAATTAATTGCCTATAGTCTAGTTAGAGAATTTTTAATGCCTCTAACATTCTGTATAATGTAATTCATTGCTGACTATTGGCAAGATTAGCTATTGATGTTCTTCGAATAGAAGACCTTGTTTCCACTTTTGGTACCTTGGGCAGTTTAGAATTACGAGCTTTTCTTGACATTGCCAAGGTAAGAGATTCTGGCTCAGCGGTGTTGCCAATTGTCTCAATGAGCTCTTGATCTGAGAGCAAATTGGATGTGGAATGCAGAATAGCGCCCTAGTTGGCCACAACTTGAGTGCTATCGTTTCGTTCCCAGAGTCTGAATAATAAGCTTCCTCCTAATTATCTCCTAATCTTTTACGGTAATTAAATCCTCCTGGTCTGGGTTTAGGTTTGATATGTCCTGGGCAAAAGATATGTTCTCTAGGGCTGGGATGCAGCTTTCACAACACAGATGTTGGAGGAGATTAAATAAACATGCCATGGCTTGAATTATTTCATCTTTATCATATCCAGATGTAGGTAACACATCCGTGTCATATCGTGGAGGTGAGATAGGTTGAGGAGATCCCCGTGTTTCCTGATCCATTTCCTTTTGTTTGATGTCTTGTAGTCCTTCTCCAATCTCGGATGTTAGATTACAGGCGACCTCTTGTTCAGGCAAAGGATTTTCCTCCAAAGATTGATCAAATGTGTCATCAGATATCATGTTCAGAAGTTCAAAATGGTTCTCTGTCTTCACGTTGTCTTTTGGTTTCCATATCTTTTCTGATTGTTTCTTGTGGTTTATATTCTTTTGTTGCCATTGAGAGTGATCTTGATGTGGGTGTTTTTGCTCAGCTAGTGAAAGGGCCTTAGGTTCCCGTCTGGATGGATATTGCCATTAGTCCTTTTGCACCAAGGCATTATTCTCCAGTTTAATTATCAAATTTCCATATTGGCTCTTCTTAGGTCCTAGTATTTTACATTTAGAATAGAATTTGGGGACATTTTCAGAGAATAAAGTTTAAATAAAACTATATTCCTCACATTGTATATGAATCTTTGATGGCAGGTCTTGAGAAACATCAAGTTCTATGCACGCCCGGGCTGCTGACGGGCGATTAAAATTCAGAGCAACCACGTCTATCCTGGCTGTCTTCCAATCAGATGCGTTATGGAATTCAAGGCCCGCTTATCATGTAGGTGAATAGGCAAGTTCTGTAATGTTACCGAGATTGGAATAACTGGAGAGTCTTGTTTTGGATTGTATTACGGTGCCCATTTGGTTACTTTGAGATTTCGGCCTTGGATGCTCCAGATTCCGCGGGAGAAGCATCTCTGGTAATCCAGTTCATTTTGGAAGGTGATCAAGATCTGCGAAGAATCAAGCACTCCGATCGTGGGGGTTTGCTTAAACCCAATTCGTTCAAATACTTTCTTGATAATCAGAAGAGTTGGTTTCCTTTGCCAGAAGGTTCCTACCAAAGCAAATTCAAATTTTGCTGCCACGATTTGGGTCTCTTGCCTGGAAAATGATATTGATGGCATTCCTTTGAATTTTTGGATCTCTTTCGCATGAAAGACCTCCATGTCCAAATCTTTTCCTCTTGTAGACCTGACTATCTCCGCGTAGGTCGCCATTCTTGAGAAGGATCAGGAAAGCAAACGTGAGCATATAGATTGTATGAGACTATTTGTATGAATTTGAATGCATGAGGTTGAATGTAGGAAGATTGTTCTTCAATGATTTTGAATGTATCAGAGTTAATGTATGTAGATTGTTTTTCAATTTCTTGAATTTCTTGGAGCAGATTTTTTAGGTTTAATTTATCGACTTTATTGGAGTAACTTTACATGTTTATTGATATATATGTATATGAAATGTATATATGATCTTAAGGCCTATTTATGGAACAAATACTTTTTTTACATGTTCGCAAATATATATATGTATGAAATGAAGTATGAGATAAATTATGACTATATTATGTATTCCATTATAATTTGTTAAGAAACTTATGAAAATATCTTATTGTTGTTCCATGAGATTATATGTAGAATGTATGATTTAAGAAAGTGATGATGGATGAATTAGTATATAAAGTGGGTTTTTTTGGGGACATGGCCGAGACTACACCTTTGGGGGTAAGAATGGCATTTTCCTCAAGCTTATGGCATGTATGATGTATATAAGTTAGGAATTATGAAGATGACATTATAGAATGACCAAGGAATACCAAACCCGAGCCTAAATGGATCTTACAAACCAAAAAATTTGGAAAAATGTTTTATCACATCATATGTTTTAAAAGTTCTCATGTGTAACGAACCATAACGACGAAACAATTGATTCCAATGACATATGTAATATATGTTATGTTATGTTCATGGAGCACCGTCATGACTTCAGGACCCGAGTGGTAGGTGTTATGGACATATGTATGTTATCGACGACCGAAGGCTGTCATGGCACCGGAACCTAAGGAGGCTGGTGTCATGGGCATATAGTACAATTTCCTTATTAGCCGAGTGTAACACCTTGTCTGAGACAAGAGATGTCTGTCCTATCGAATCACTGTTAGGAATATGTACATATAATGTAACACTATGTTGGAAATATTGGGATTCATATTTGTACATATGACTATATGGGGAATCATTCGGTATGTTGTGGGATATTGTTCTTACGTTATGAAAAGTGTTGTAGCCATCATATGAAAATGTCATGTTTATGGAAGTGCCATGTTTTGAAATTTTATGGAAAACAGACACGTTATGAATTTTGAAAGCATCAAATTTCATGAGACTTTCAAGCCATTGTTTTGAACCATCTTTGAGCCGATGATATTATTAAGTGGATCCAAGAGGAACTTAGGCATAAAAGTGTACTTGGTATGAATAGGAATAAGTGAGATCTTAGTATAAGATATGGATTTGAAAGTTAAGAATGGATATGTTTAAGGTTGGATTCTTTTGAATCTAGATAGAAGAAGATTGTTGGTTTTACTATGTGCATTTTTATAAGAATGTGTAATGTAATGGAGATGTGTTATGTTCCTCATTCACGCATTATTATTTTATCACAACGTCTCCCCATGTATGATGAATCCGGGCGGATTACTTGCTAGGCGATTAGTGTTATCGCTCATAATTGACTTTATAACCATTGCAGGGAATAGGGATTACGACACAGAATTTATTGAGGACGAGCCCCAGATAGTTTATCCTTGAGAGAAGGAGTATGCCCGGGAGTATATCTTTTGGATTTGTTAGACATTTGATGATGATGTACTTAGGTTATTTTGTGATATTAGTATATTATGACTTGTACAGAATTATGACGATTTGTATTGGTATGCATGTCGTTTGTAAAATGTTTATCTTTATGTTGCTTCTACTATGTCGATCCCTGATTTTTGTCGACATGCACATGTATGGTATCAACGCTTTGTACTTCTCGTACAATGGATACACAGTACCGAGACCCTAGCCCCAGGCGGGTCGCTGCAGGACTAAATCCAAACTTCGACAATGTTCGAAGTCGGATTTTGAGAACAAAACCACTTTCAACCTTGAATGTTGCCTTCCCCGAGATCAAGCATGAAGAGAGACCCTAGACCCAGGCGGGTCACCTTGAAGGTCATGATATGATGTGCTCCAAATACGGAGTCCTCGGAAATATATACTGAACAACCAGTAGAAGTATCTGGACTACCTATTAAACGACACTTTACCTCTCTCACAAGTTAAGTGTGAAAATATTGTAAAAAGAAAGGACATACAGTCGATGACTGTCGGAGGTTACAAGAAAAGCTATTATGAGAAGGGAAACCTCCACTAAGGTTTAGCAATGACCCCTGCAGACCACATTCAAAACCATTTACTGCTGGACAAAGTGCTGCACACCTTGGATCAGCTCAAGTAGCTGAAGCTGAGGTTCTTGCAAAGCATCAGATTGCAACTCTTATCGAATTACTAAGCAGACAACGTGGCCGAGTTGAATCAATCGAAGCTACAATGGCAGGCTACGTCCAGTGGAACTCTAGCAGTTCATAGATCATAGACTCGGGAGCGACTGATCATATGATTAATAATGATAACCTTCTGGACTCCTACTTTCTGTTTTCAGTAACTGAGAAGGTTAAAATTGCTAATGGGACTTGCTTAGAAGTTATTGGTATAGGCTTTGTGATAATCAATGATAAAATAAGTCTAAAAGATATCTTGCATGTCCCTAGTCCAAGCTTCAATCTATTATCAGTGGATAAACTTACTAGGGATAATAATTGAATAGCCTCCTTCTCATCCACAGAATGTCACTTATAGGAAAACAGAACAAAGGGGGTGATTGGCAGTGCTAGTAATATAGCGGGCCTATACTTACTGGAGTCAGACACTAGAGCCTTAATTAGCACAAGTGAGCTTCCAAATGATCAGAATATTTTGCACCCTAAAAATTCTTTTATAAGGGATATTTTGCTATTGACTGGGCCTTCCAGATTTTGTATATCTCAAACGTTAATGCCAAAATTGTTCAGCTCTGATGACCTTAAAAACATTACTTGTGAAACTTGCCAATTAGTTAAACATACAAAACGTAGTTACCCAGCCAAAATATACAAATCCTCACCACCATTTAACTTTATTCATTCTGATATATGGGTACCATCAAGAGTAGCTAATAGTATGTAGATGATCATACTAGAGTAACATAGGTTTAACTACTAAAAGGTAAAAGTGAAGTCGACAAATACTTATGACATATTTTACACTTGTTAAAGATCAGTTTGGGTGCACCATTATAACATTAAGGTCATATGACAGGGCAAAATACTTAGCACAATTCGAAAATTTATGCATGAAAATAGAGTATACCATCAGACTTCGTGTACCTATAATCTACAACAAAATGGTGTCTCTGAGAGAAAAATAGACATCTCCTTGAAGTAAGCAGAGCCATTATGTTTGCAATGAACATACATGAACAATACTGGGGTGTAGCCTTGATAACAGCCATATACTTAATAAATAGGATGTCGTCCAGAACTTTATCTCTTAAAACTCCTAGAGAAATACTCCTCAGGCACTTCCCAGACACTAAACTACTCTCAGGGTTAGCATTCAAAATGCTTGGATGTGTAGCATATGTACACATTTAGTCCACCTTAAGGGGAAAATTGGATCATATATCATTGAAGTGCATTTTCTTAGGGTACTCTCGCTCCGAAAATGGATAAAAATGTTACTGTCCAACTAATAAAAGAATGTTTGTAACACTCGATGTTACATTTGATGAAAAACATGCATTTTATAATCTCTCAGCCAAAACAGAATATTTAAGGCACAACGAATATTGGAAAATAATATATAGAATAGACAACACTCAATCTAGCCCATTATTGCAAGTGCAGCCAAGGAAACTTGGTATGTCGGGTCGGCACGACCAATTCTCAGCCGAGAACTAACTTTTTCATAACCTCCAGAGATCAGAAAGTCCTGGGGTAGGGTAGCCGACCTGATACACCTGAACACACACAACCCACGAGAGAAGAAGGGAGTTCTATGGAAGAAACTCTTACTAAGTATGAAACTGAATCCCAAATAGATGAAAGACCAATAACATTAAGGAAAGGAACAAGAGAGTGTACTAAGAATTCCTTCTCTACCAAATACCCCATAGAAGATTTCATATCCTATAATAGGCTGAATCCAAACTTTAGGACATTTGTATGCTCACTTGATAATAATATCATGCCTAAAAATACAGAAGAAGCACTGAGCCTGCCTATATGGAGGAACGATGTGCGTGAAGAAATGAATACCTTACTTAAAAAAATTAAACTTAGGAGCTAACTCCCAGCTCGGCTACTATAAAACCAATAAGGTTTCGATGGATATTCACAGTTAAATATAACAATGATGGAACCATTAATAAATATAAAGCAAGACTAGTGGCCAAATGGTTCAGACAAACATATAGTATAGGTTATTTGGGAACATTTGCCCTAGTTACTAAACTAAATACTACTAGGGTCATTTTCTCTATAGTTGTTAATCTTCACTGAGAACTATGTCAACTAGATGCAAAAAATGCATTTCTAAATAGAGACTTAGCTAAAGAAGTCTATATATGTATACCACCAAGGTTCACTGGCAAAACCAATCAAAACATGGTCTGTAGGTTAAGGAAATCCATATATAGGTTAAAACAATCACCAAGGGCTTGGTTCAAAAAATTCACTAAAACTGTGAGAGATTTGAAATTTACCGAAAGCCATAGTGACCATACACTATTCACCAAAATTTCACCTAAGAGGAGCTAATCATTATAATAGTGTATGTAGATGATATCATAATAACGGAGAATGATAACCACGGGATAGATAGTATTAGGATACAACTATCTAAGAAATTCGAAATGAAGGATCTAGGTAAGCTGTGATATTTCTTAGGAATAGAGATCATTAGGAGCAAAGAATGTATATATCCCAAAGAAAATATATACTGGACCTTCTGAAGGAAACTAGTCCGCTCGGATGCAGACCAGCAAGCACTCCTATAGAACCTAGGCATAACTTAGAGAGCTGTGGGACACTACTCCAACAAATAAACTTAGATATCAAAAACTAGTTGGAAAATTAATATACATATACACACTAGGCCTGACGTTTGTTACGCAGTGAGCTTTGTATCTCAATTTATGCACAGTCCTACTAACACACATCTCCAAGCTGCTTTAGGAATTCTCAGGTATCTTAAGAATGCAACAGGATAGGACTGTATTTTAAAAGAGTGCATATTGAAGTGTTAAGGTGTTTGCTGATGCAGATTGAGCTGGATCTAAGGTCGACATGAGATCAAAAACTGGCTGTGGAAGGGGAACCTAGTTACTTGGCGGAGTAAGAAACAACCAGTTGTGTCAAGAAGTAGTGCAGAAGCAAAGTTGTGGGCACTTGCATTAGGAATATGTGAAGGTATTTGGATCATAAAAGTACTTGAAGATCTCCATATAGAGGAACCATTACCCATCAAAGTCTTTTGCGACAGTGTCTCAGCAATAATTATGGCCGAGAATCCAGTTCAGCATGATAAATCAAATCATGTAGAAATAGATAGACACTTCATCCACGCAAAGATAGAAGGAAATGAGCTCACCCTAATAAACATATCCGCCAAAGATCAAATTGCAGAAATCTTAACGAAGCCATCCAGTCCTTAGTATCAAAACTTGGTTGTATGAATATATACAAATAAGCTTGAGGAAGAGTGTAGAAACGAGCTCAGCCGAGGTGTGCCGATCTGAATAGAGTAGTTGCCATGTTGGGGAAATAAGAAGTGATTGAATTCAGCCGAGCTAAGCTGACCGGAACATAAGAGTAGCTGAGCCAAGAATGGACAAAGTGAAGTTATGGTGAACTGACGAAATATGACCTCTGTACTGAGGTGATCAAGGCAGTGAAAGGAAGAGGTAAGGTGAAGAGGAGCACAAAAGTAAGAATAGACGAGGTGAAAAAGGACAGGAAAAAAGAATTGGAATAAAGATGTCTTGTTCGATCAACTGAAAATAAGAACCTTTTATAATTCAGCAAGTCATACATAACGTACCTATAAATATGAACTACCCGCATCTAAGTGCAAGGTGCGAAAGTGGTCACTAAAATTGACCTTAGGTCAGGCTATTATCAGCCGAGAATCAAGGCGGAGGATTTTGCTAAGATAGTGTTCTAGAAGAGATACGGGCATTATGAATTCTTGGTGATGCCCTTTGGATTGATGAATGCCCCAGCAGCATTCATGGACATGATGAATAACGTACTCAAAGAGCAATTGGACAAGTTCATAGTGGTGTTCATCGATAACATTCTGGTGTACTCACCTGATGAAGAGACTCACGCTGAGCACTTGAGAGAAGTGCTAGAGATTCTGAGAAAGAAGAAAATTGAGGCGATTATCGAGTAGTCGAGACCTACCAATATGACTGAGGTAAGAAGTATCTTAGGTCTCGCAGGATATTACAGAAAGTTTGTTGAGGGATTCTCGATGATTGCCGATCCATTGATTAAGCTGACTCAGGAGAAGACAAAGTTTGAATGGACCTATGAGTGTGAGTAGAGCTTCGCAGAACTCAAGAAGAGGTTGACTACTACTCCAGTTGTGGCACAACCCTCTGGTACTGAAGAGCTCGTGATATACAGTGACGCCTTTATGAAATGGCTTAGGTGTATCTATATCGATTTAGTTCTAATGATTTTGTGTATATAAATTATGTCCTAACACTCTTATTGTAGGATGGTACTGATGCAAGGCAGAAAAGTAATTGTTTATGCATCGAGTCAATTGAAACCGTACGAGCAGAATTATCTGACCCATGACTTGGAGCTTGCAGCAGTAGTGTTCGCACTAAAGATGTATCAGGACTATCTGTATGGAGAAAAGTTTGAAGTATACTTGACCACAAGAGCGTCAAGTATATGTTCACATAGAAAGAGCTTAACATGAGGCAGAGAAGATGGTTGGAGCTGATCAACGACTATGACTTGACCATCAACTATCATCCTGGTAAGGCGAACAGAATGTCAAATGCACTCAGTAAAAATCAGCCACTCGAGACAGATTCGCTAGAGAGGGAAATTGAGATGTTTGATTTGTACATCTGGACTACACAGCAAATGTTTTGGCTACAGTGATCATTATGCCTACTTAGTGTATAAAATCAATGAAGCTCAAAAGTTTGATATGAACCTAAGGGGCATCGTGACTGACTCAAGATTGAGTGAGTCGAAGGGTTTCAAGTGTTGGATGATGAAAGTATTTGGTTTCATAGGAGGCTGTATGTGCCTGATGATGAAGACCTCAGAAAAGAAATATTGAAGGAAGCTCACAATTCAAGAATGTCCATACAACCCGGAGCCACTAAGATGTATAATGGTCTGAAGAAGAATTATTGGTGGAGTGGCATGAAGCGCGAGATCTCTTAGTATATTACTGGATGTTTAGTGTGTCAACAAGTAAAGGCAGAACATCAACGTCCAAGAGGACTTATGCAGCCGTTAGAGATACCTGAATGGAAATAGGAGCACATTACTATGGATTCTGTAGACGGACTCCCTAAGACAAGAAACGGTGCTAATGTTATCTGGATCATTATGGATCGATTGACTAAATCTGCACACTTCTTGCCAGTGTCAAGTGAAGTTACAGTAGAGAAGTTGGTGACGTTATATGTGGATAATGTCGTGAGCTTACATAGAGTACCAGTGAGTATCATGTCGGACTGAGATCGTAGTTTAACATCCCGATTATGGACTACATGTCAGAGAGTCATGGGGACCGATTGAGGATGAGCGCAACATTCCATCCCCAGACCGATGGAAAATCAGAGAGGACTATTCAGACACTTGAGGGTATGCTGAGAGCTTACGCGTTAGATTTCAAAGGAAACTATGACAATTTGGTGAAGCTGATAGAGTTTTCCTGTAATAACAGTCACCATAGCGCGATTGGCATGGTGCCATTTTAAGCATTGTACGGCAGAAAATGTAGATCTCCTTTGTATCAGGATGAAGTTGGGGTAAGAACTATTGCCGAACCTGAGCTAGTTGAGCAGATATTGGAGAAAGTAAAGATTATTCGAGAGAGGCTCAAGGTAGCTCAGGATTGTAACAAGAGTTGGGCAGGTTCTAAGAGAAGACCGTTGGAGTTTGCAGTGGGTGAGAAAGTGTATTTGAAGGTTTCCCTAATGAAAGGAGTTATGAGGATTGGAAAGAAAGGTAAGTTGAGCCCTTAATATATTCGACCATACGAGGTACTCGAGAAGATTGGGAACTTGGCATATCGTTTGGCTTTTCCTCCAATGGTATCGCAAATGTAGAACATCTTCCATGTGTCACAGCTACGACATTATATTCCTGGCCCAAGTCACATATCAAAAGCTCGACAACTGAAAGTGAAAAAAGATGTCACCGATACGCATCGTGGACCGAAAGGATCAAGAGTTGAGGAAGAAAATGATCCTATATGTAAAAGTCAGTGGAGTAATCCTGGACAGAGAAACGACATGGGAATTAGAAGAGGAAGTACGAGAGAAGTATCCACACCTCTTCGACCAAAGTACGGAATTTTTGAGGATAAAACTTTTTGTGAGGGGGAGGAATGTTATACCCGAGTTTTATAAAAAAAGATAAATAAAGAAAATCATTAAAAGGAAAAGCTATAAATACTAAAATATAGTTAGTAGTTATCTTACATTATTGGGTTAGGATAGGAAATCATAATCATCATTCCCAGTATAGGATAGAAATCAAGCCTTAAGTGATTAACCTTAAGTATATTTCCTATACCAATTAGGAAACTATCTGCCTACACACACACATCTAACTAATGTACCGATCCTGTGCATATTCAATATTTGGCAGCCTTATTTACCTCCCATTCCAAGCAATCTGAGACCACCCATAGGAGAAGAAAGAGAGGTTTAATCCAATAAACCCTAAGTTAATCGATTCAGCGTAGTATATGCGCGTTGAGGTAAGTATCCTTTCTGTATTTGTTATGAATTTATGAGCCATATAATTATATTTTCGTATGAATGGGAGGATCATGTATGTATATAATTGATAGATAAATGTATATATGTATGTGTATATGGCCGAATGTGTATGTATAGGTATATAGATGTAAATTTTGTATAGTATATGTATAAATACAAAAATATATGTTATATACACGGATATGTATGCCAGCCGAAACTGAGTTTGTGCAAAATATTTGTTTGATTTCTGTATTTATATGATATATAACCCATGATATATGTGTGTGATTATTTGTGTAGATTTGTATGGATTTGGATGAGTTTGATGGTACAATTAGTTGGGATTTTGTATGATTTAAGGGTGGAATAAGTTGGAAACAGTATAGGCTAAATCCTGGTGAAAGGCGGCGGCACCAGTGGCGACACATGGGCTGCCCATTAGACGCTTGTGCAGGTGCATTGTGTTAGACATGAATTATACATGGTGTTTATGTCATTTGGTGTGTGAAATATGAGTGGTGGGTGTTTTGGAGGGAGGCCGAGGGGTAGAAAGTGGTGTAGCAAATTAGGGTTTTGGGAGAAGGGCAGGGGCTAGCCGAAGAGTAGGGTGGAGGAACCAGTTTTAGGGGGCAGTGAAGGGGAGGGGGAGAGGTGAGTTGGTTAGTAGGTTGGAAGACAAGTGGGTTGAGGGAGAAAAAGGATGTAGGATCGACGGTAGGGCTATGGCAGGGTTGAGGCTAGGCAGGAGTGGTAGGGTTGCGGATGAGGAAGGAATAGGCTGGCAAGGGCCGCGAGCCAGAGGAAGAAAAGAGAAGGAAAAATACGGAAGAAGGGAATTTGGACCGTAGTCTTTGGGCTAAGTTCAGATATGGATTTGCAAGCTAAGAATTGGAATCGTAAGCTAAGAGACGGATTTTGGTTTGAGGATTGTACATGTATGTATATACGTGCATATGCACATGTATAAACGTGAACATATATATATATGTATAGATACACGGGATTTAGGAGTTATTTGACATTTGGAAATATTTGATGATTGAATATTTGGAAATATATGATGATTGGATATTTGGGATTGTTTTGGAAAATTTGGCTTGTTTAGAAATTGTTTTGAAAATTGTGAATTGCATTTTCCGTAATTCATCCTCATTAGGGAAATATTTTTGTTAAACTGTATTGATCCCAAAGAAACAGCGCGTCTGAGTATATTTGACTATTTTGATAGGACGCTCGAACATATTTGACCACCAATTAGGGCGCCTGACATCATTGACTATTTCGATAGAGTGCTTGGGCATATTTGACTATTGGGGTGATCAATTCGTAGGTCTTGTGGTATAATTCACTTGTCAAGAAAGTGATATAGCCATTGCATTGAAATTGGATTTGGATTTGATATTGTACCAATTTGGAATCGGAATCGGATATTAGAATTTGTGCCGATTTGGATTTGGAATCGGATATTGGAGTTTGTATCGATTTGGAATCAAAAACTGGAAAATTGGAATTGAAATCGAAAGTTTGATTTTAAACTTGCACTCATCGATTTTGGTAACTGCGCTCTTGGATTTTGACTTTGACTACATTTGATTTGATATTGAGTGGATAATCGATATTGTTGACTTTGATGTTTGTTTGACTATAAGGGTATTATAGTAATTTTATTTGCAAATAGGAAACTTGATATTTTCCTAAATTGTTAATTATGTATTTACACTTGTTTCCCCGTGTATGATTCCATAGTGGATATAGACAGGTTACTTACTGGACGATGTTGTGTCGCTCATACTATACCTTATTGTTGTTTTGTAGAGAGACATGATTATGATTTAGTGTTCGTAGAAGACGAGTCCGAGTGGGGATATCGTTGATTCGAGGACTTTGCAAGAAGAATTATTTATGGAGTTTATTATGAGATATTTATTTTGTGGATTTGAGATTTTGAGACATTAGAGATATTTTGTTAAGTTACGATTTATATATTGGATTGGATATTGCCTAGAGTTTTATACATTGATGATTGAGGATTATTTTAATGATTTTAATTTTATCATTCCTTTAACATGAGTCTACGTCACTTCGCTGACGTGTATTTGATTTGGTATCGACACCTTGTATTTATCTTAGCAGAATACAACAGGTGAACCGTTTTGAGTACTAGGGCTCGGAACGAGTTGCTACATTTTATATCTTACAATCTAGTTTTAATTTATCAAATATATCCTATGGTATATTCAAATGCACATAAAAATGTAAATCACTTTATTTATGTTAGCAAAGCATATAAATATTATGAGCCAACAGCATGCAGAAATCCGGCAAGCATCTTAAAGATACGGCAAAAATATGAATCTCTTAGACAATAACATGTGAATGGAGTTGGATAAAACAGCAGGTACGTTGAGGTCAACGAGCTTAAAGGCTAATTAAAATCGCAAATTATTTGATGGAAAAAAGGCCAAATATGTCTTATAGAATCTGCTATGGATCTATTAATGATATACAACTGAAGATTCTTCCTCTTCCAGCCAAAAAAGATCGTCTCATTGTTTGTATTTGAATTGAAGATTGTCTTACTATTCAATTTACATTACTGCATCACAATGCTTAAGTTCTTATGGAATGTCCTATAAAATAAAAATGTGCTATGGTTAACGAAGATATATGATGGTCATTTGAATTTATAAACTTTAATTAGTGATTGTTTCTAAGAATTTTTCTTCGTTAACTTTTGTAGACGGTTCACAATATAATGGAACTTACATTTTTCCACACTAGAAAAGTAAATAAATTTTGTAGACAGTTCAGATTATAAGTACAAACGCACTTTTGACTTAGGGTGCAAGTAGCAAAGCTTGTCACTTAAGAAGCAAGAAAACAATTGCAAAAGAATTATTTGAATAACTCTTTGAATTTAAGTGAACCTGATGTTCACAAAGACGAAACTTTTCTAATTTTTAGTTGATTTATAAACTAATTTTGAGTAAACGGTATTTGTTTTGATTATGGCATATAGATATTAATATAAAAAATTTCAAATCTTTCCACCAAAAATGATGGGTCACTACTTACAATGACTTAACATGGTTACCTTCAAATTATACTCATGTCTTCGACCAATTAAAGAACGTGGATGCTAGTTGGATGTAAATACTCATGTCTTGACTTTAATGTTGCGTTGCCAGCATCCTGTGTGGTGGTTTGCCAGCATTCGAAAAACAATATCACAATGCTGTATATCGTTTGTTTACCAAAAAAGTTTACAATATTCAACATCTTAGAGATTATACAGACTAGGTTTATTTTATCAAATATCATATGATTTAAGAAAATGGATATAAAAATGAATTAAATGACTTCTGTTTATAATTGCAAAGCTTATAAAATTATGAGCCAACTGCATGTAGAACTCAAGTTATTTCTATGGCAGAAAGTTTAAATATGTCCTATAGAATTTGCTATGATCCATTAGTGATATACAACTAAACGTTCTTCCTTCTCCAGCCAAAAAGGTTGTCTTATTGTTTGTATTTGAATCGAAAATTATCTTATTATTTGTGCTTGTATAGATCTCATCAAAATTATTCAATTTACATTACTGCATCACAATCTTATGTTCTGGATAAGTATGGTTGTTTATAGTACATAGTATAATTAAATTTCTTACTAAAAAATGTTTTGGATAGTGATGACATATAATGGTTACATGGATGTTATTAACTTTAATTAATGATTGCTTCTATCGAATTTTGTTTGTACACATGTGTTAAATTTTGTATCTTGAAGGTTAACAATATAAAGGATCTTATCCTTGCCTAGCCTGGAAAGTTAAGCAGAAAGAAACACAGTTTTGATTAAGGTTGCAAATGCAAAGCGTATTATGCGTAACACCCTTTCCAAAATAGTATTTTATTGCTTGCATGAATTTCACATCATAGCAAAGATGAGGCCATTGATGCTTTTAAAGACTATGAAAATAAAGTTGAGAATCAACTTAACAAAGGAATTAAAGCAATTCGTAGTGATAGAGGTGGCGAATATGATACACCGTTAAATGAATCCTGTACATGGCATTATTCATCAAAAGAATGCACCATATTCACCTCAATCAAATAGTATTGCTGAACGCAAAAACCAAACTCTAAAAGAGATGATGATACTAGGTTGATAAGTTCGGGCTTACCTCAAAACTTGTGGGGGGGAAGCTGTTCTCCCAGTTAACGTCATTTTGAATAAAATTCCATCTAAGAAGATGGATGAAACCCCATACGAGCTTTGGAAAGGCCACAAGCCTAGCAACAAATACTTGAAAGTGTGAGGATGTTTGGCAAAGGTTGCTATACTTAAACCAAGACAAGTGAAAATTGGGCCTAAAACGGTTGATTGCATTTTTATAGCATATGCAACTAAGAGTAGTGCATATCGTTTCTTAGTGCACAAGTCGGATATTTCTGACATACATAAAAACATTTTTATGGAGTCAAAGAATGCAGTGTTCTTCGAAGATGTTTTTCAGAGAAATGACAAAAATCAAGAAGAAACGAGTACTGATAAGCGAATGCGTGAGGCGGCTCCTCAAAGAAATGAGGAGCCTCGTGAAAGCACACGAACCAGAGTGCCAACTTCGTCTGGATTAGATTTTTCAACCTATAAGGTAGAAAACAAGACAAGGAACTTTTCCGAGGCAATGTCAACTCCAGAAGCTCCGTTCTGGAAAGAGGCAATTAATAGTGAGATAGATTCGATCCTTCAGAATCACACTTGAGAGTTGGTTGATCTTCTACCGGGAAGTAAACCACTCAGGTGCAAGTGGATTTTCAAAAAGAAAATGAAAGAGGATGGATCTATCGAAAAGTATAAAGCCAGGTTGGTAGCTAAAGGCTATCGACAAAAGTCGATGTACGGACTTAGGCAAGCCCCTAAACAATGGCTTTTGAAATTTGATCAAGCTATGCTAGCTAATGGTTTCAGGATCAATGAGTGAGACAAGTGTGTCTACATTAAGAACACACAGAATGCTATGTGATAGTATGTCTCTATGTAGACGACATGCTGATTGTTACGACCCGAGATTCCGGGCTAGTGGAAATGATGAAAATAGAACACAAATGCGATGTTGATGAAATTTCAGTGGAATTAAATTTCTATTTAGAATTAATAAAGACATCGACATTAAATATCGGGGTTAGAAACACACATAAAAATAACATTAAGGTAAGTTAACGGATATAACGAGACTGGTTGGGACTAGACAATGACCGTATAGGACATACAAGGTATTTAAATAAATTAGTCGGTAGCAACATAAGTCGATAGAGATAAATCAAAACGAATAAAAATACCCTATACGATAACTACAATACACACTAGTATCATATTTTCTTTCACTTTATCCTACATGGCAACAAAAGACAAACCCTCTCCCCATCTTTCCCCCATGGCTGCCCCACCCCCCTACACAAGTGGGAAGAATCTTTACTTTCTTCACATGGCAAACCATGTCAACCTTTACTACACACCCCACTTCCTTTCACTTTTCTTCCACTATTCCAACATGCCCACAAAACAAATAATTCTTTTCCCCTTCCTCCTTTGAATTCTCGGTTAAGCACTTCAAGAAAGGAGACAATTTTACTTTTCTTTAATTTATTACACCCCATCATTCCTTTACTTTACAATATTCTTCTACTTTTATTAAACAAAGCAAACCACTTCACAAATGAATTCTTCCACCTCATTTTGTTACTAATTTTCGGTCATGAATGTGCAAGAAAGCACATTTGGTACTTCTTTATTTATACACCAATTATTCATCTCCTTGCTACAAGAAAAACACTCAAACCCATTTCCCTTCCTAGAAATTTCGGCCAATACCTTCAAGTGGAGCAAGAAGAATGGTTTTCTTCATATCTACACCAATAACCATTCCTACACTAAGGTTAGACAAATTCCCTATTCAAGAAAGGATCCAAGAGGTGTAATGTTTGGAATAGAAGGAAATCAAGGTAAGAAACTCCATGAACTTAGGCTAAATTCTTCTATTTTCTTTATCTTCATAAGTTGTACACTAACTCTCTTTTTTGGGCATCATAACCGTATACACCAAGGAGAAGGAGGAGAAATGTGTTCTTCAAATCCAAGTGAAGGAATCACCATCTAAGAGTAAGAAAGTAAATCAAGGCAAGTATTCTTCCTAGATCCTACATGATTTTACAAATATTAAGTATTTATGTTCATATCAAAGTTGGATCATCATGTAGTATGTTCAAGATTTCTTTTCAAGAAAGTATAGATCTATGTTGAGTAATAAGTATATACATATATACACTATATACACGCACACTATATACATATATATACATTATATATAAACACGCATATATATACATATTATAAAATATGTATGTTGATATATATATATATATATGTATAAGTGTATAG
>AP025049.1:22495720-22643085 GCA_036186865.1 Eustoma russellianum
TGTATGTTGATATATATATATATATATGTATAAGTGTATAGATCTACATATGTATATATACGGATCTATATATATATGTGTATACATATGTAGGTAGAGATGTGTATATGCATATAAATAAACATACTATTTTGTATGAAAATATATTGATATATATAGGTATATACGGTTTGTGAATAGGTTAAAAAGAGAAAATGAATACGTATTGGTGTATTATGTATTATACACCTATGTATTATATATATATATATTTCGGTTTTATGTCTTATTGTGATTATGAATAATTTTTATATGTATTATGTACACATAAGTATATTATATACATTAAATATGAATAATGGTATTTAAAATGACTTATATGTATCTATATATGTAGAGTATATAAATTATTGCAAATATATATATATTCGGCCAATAGGCCTTAGTGACAAAAATGATTTCATTATATTTTTATACAAGTATATATATGTATATATAATGAATATGTTAAGATATGAAAATGAATAAGTTTTGGATATTACATAATATATCACAAAATGACTTATATATGTATATACTATGTACATATAGGTTTGGCCTTTAGGCCTTAGTGACAAAGATGATTTCATCAAAAAAATTTTATAAGTATATATGATGGATATGTTAAGTTATGAAAGTAGGCTAAGTACGTAATTTATGTATTATGTTATGAAAAGTAGGAAACATAAATAGTTCATATTTATGTGTGCGTAAGTATAAGATTACTAACTTTTATAGTGTATGTATATGATATGTTACATGTTATGTATACTAACATAATAGGTTATGATAAGATGTAAGTTATGAAATCTAAGATGAAATGTTAAGGTAATTAGAAATTTCATCATGTAGGCATTTAAGTTATGAATTATGATATGCATGTATGGAATAGATGCTACCAAATTATTGTGTGTTGATAATAGAAAAAGGGGGCTGTTTTAGTATGATGGCCGAATGGTACTTATTTGCAGGTGAAAATGGTATTTTGTTTAAGTTGTGATGTGTAGAAGGAAATTAAGTGAGTGATGTCACTAGTGGTAGTATGACAAGATACCTGTATTTGACCAAGTCTCACGTTGCATGAAAACAAGATTTGCAAAGTTATGTTGTCACATCTCATGTTTTTAAAAGTTCATATGCATAGGAATAATAAACACGAGAAGAATGATTCCGATGAGACACGATATGTTATGTTATGTTCATGATCATGATTATGTTATGTTATGTTGAAGCGCTGTCCTGACATCGGGACCGGAGTGGTAGGTGTCAGGGGCCCATGTTTACGTTATGGCTGAGTGTAACACCGGGTCTGGGACACGGGATCTCAGTCATAATGCGTCACCGTTAGCACATGTGCATATGATTCATGATGTTATGTCGCACATGTACTATACGGGGAATCATTCGGTATATCGTGCGTTATTATTCTTATGAAAAGTGCTATAGCCAATGATGTAAATGTTATGTTTTCATGTTATGAAAAAGTCATTTTATGCAAGTTATGAATATGTCATGTTATGCAAGTTATGAAAATCATGTCATGATTATGAAAAATCATGTTTACGAAAAATCATTATATGAAAAGTCATGTTTTATGCATCACTTTATGACCATGTCACCTTAGGGTTATGATTAAGAATTCTTTAAGTATATGATAGCACTACAGTAGACAATGTAGTGTTAAGCATGAGAACGTAGTACATGTAAGATATGCAAAGATGGTATAAGTTATGGATTAGAAGTTAAGCATGGATATAGTATGATGTTTTGGATTAAGCAGAATGAGATGCTGTTATGCTATGCATGCTTTGAAATCTTCCCAATTTATCTGCTTTCAGTTTACAGCAGTTTACAGATTGATATGATACTTGTTAGAAAGGAGACGTGCTTATTATATTCAAAATTTATGGTTATTATGATTTGTCACCCCGTCTCCCCATGTATGATCCACATGTCGTATCTAGTAAGACTACTTGCTGAGCGATTAAAAGTCGGTGGCTATCGCTCATACTTGCCTCATCAGGTATCAATATACAAGCTCGTTGAAGACATGCTAGATAGACCATTGATAACGAAGAGCATACTGAGAGATTATTTTGAAGGCATTAAGTTTCGGATTATGATGTATGATATATGATTTCAGTATTCTGTATATGATGATTGTACAGTTTATGATGTAGTACAGTGCATGTCGATGAAGATTTGTTTATGTTATGTTGCTTCCGCTTATCGATTCATTATTCATGTCGACATGTACATGTATAGTATCGACGCTTTGTACTCTATGGAGTAGAGTACGGCGGGTGCACTGAGCCGGAACCCTGATACAAAGAATATGTTGACGAGAAACTTCGATATGAAGGACATGGGAGTAGCCAACGTTATTCTAGGAATTAAAATTTCTATAATAGCTGAAGGACTCGTGTTGTCACAAACTCACTATATTGAATCGGTTCTAGAACGTTCCAATATGCTTGATACGAAACCAGGAAGACTCCACTTGACTTAATTATTAACTTAAGGAAGAACCGAGGTGAACCAGTTGCCCAATTGGAGTATTCATAAGTAATCAGAAGTCTGATGTACATAACAAACTGTACAAGGTCAGACTTAGCATGCTTAGTAAACAAATTAAGGTGTGCCAGTAACCCAAGTGATGGTCATTGGAATGCTCTAAATAGAGTGATGAGAAACTTAAAGTATACAATGAATCTTGGATTATATTACTCGAGACATCTAGCAGTGTTGGAAGGCTATTGTGATGCCAGCTAGATATCTGATAGTAAAGATTCTATGTCCACTAGTGAATATTTATTCACAATTGGTGGAGGTCCTGTGTCATGGAAATCCATAAAGCAAACGTGCACAGCTCGTTCCACAATAGAAGCCGAGTTTATAGCACTAGATAAAGCTGGGAAAGAGGCTGAATGGCTTCAGAATTTCCTGGAAGATGTGCCCTGCTGGCCTAAGCCAATCGCTCTTATCAGCATACATTGTGATAACTAGTCAGCTATAGGATGTGCTCAAAACAACATCTATAATGGTAAGTCTCGACACATACGTCGGAGACGCAATACCATTAAGCAGTTGGTCTCTAATTGTGTGATTTCCATTGATTATATATAATCAAAGGAGAATCTTGCGGATCTGCTAACAAAAGGCTTGCCTAGAAATCAGATGTCAATTTTGACAAACGGAATGGGACTAAAACCTATAATGCATGAATCTTTGTAACGGTAACCCAACCTTGTTGACAAGAGATCCTAGAACTTTGTTCAATTGGACAACTAAGTTATGGAGTTCATTGAACACTTACTCATTCTGTTAAATAAAAGTGTTGTCTGCAGAGAAATGAGGGTAAACTAAGGATTTTAGTGGTTCCTATATCTTGATATTTCAAGTGGAGCATGGCAGAATACTCTTGATAGGAAGCACCTACGTAAGTGTGAAGTGTGGCCGCTTCTGTGAGAATTGTGTAAGGCCAAAGTTCTCTAACACACTTTCTGAAACCGGGTGGTTCATGGACAAAACGAACACAATCATAAGAACCAAAGGTGTTAAAGAAAATGTTGTGTGAGTACTGTTGTCTAGGTTCATACTAAAGGCCGGTTACTTCAAGACATCAAGTCACTAATTAGCCGAGTGGATCCGATAGTATTTCAGTAAGAATTCAAAGCCAGAAGCTACCTCTTCTGATGCAACATTTTCTTGTCTAACTTCTCGGTAGAGTCTGCATAAACACTTGTGTTAATTCCCATTCATGTGGGGGATTGTTGCAGAAATTAGAAAGAAATTGAAGTTGGGCCAAGTTTCAAACTGTGGTTGGCAACGTACTTTGAGATAAGTTATGATTAGCTTCATTAATGATGTGTAGATACTAATAAGTCCCCAATTATCTATGGACGTGTAGATAAATTTAAGCTTTTGAATCACTTAATTACGATAACAGGTGAATGAGAAATTAATGCTCAAAGTAAGGGGGAAAAGTC
This sequence comes from Eustoma russellianum, assembly GCA_036186865.1. NCBI lineage: Eukaryota > Viridiplantae > Streptophyta > Magnoliopsida > Gentianales > Gentianaceae > Eustoma > Eustoma russellianum. The sequence continues at coordinate 22,499,728 of AP025049.1, forward strand.
AGCTTAGCCTGGCCTATACCTGACAGGTCAGGTTGTGGACTGAGTGGCGGGCCAGATGGTCTCAGGTTGCGGACTAGGCTACAAGCTGGGCTGTGAGCTGCAGACTGTAGACTGCAGGACGGGTCTTGTAGCAGCGGGTCGGATCTTATCAGTTGGGGTGGAGTTTGTTTGAGTTCAAACTTCCAGGTTGTTAAGATATGCTAAGGTTAAATTTTAAAAAGTTGTTGGAGCTTTAACCGGCTGAGCTGACCTGAATTTTTTATGATCTGATGGCTCATATTGAATAGTTATTTGATCTGACAGCTGAGTATTCGTACGGTTATCTGATCAAAGGTTTCATGTCGAGCAAGTATCTAATTCTACAGTTGTGGTTGACCAGACTGTAACAAACTCACCTTAGAATTCCCTATAAATAATGGTCTAGATGATCTTTGTGGTCATTCACTCAGAATCTAAAGTTCTTCCTCTTTCTCTGCAATCTCTTTCTCTATGCATATTCATTCTCCCGCATACAAAAAATATTTTGCATTTAAAGTAATCCGAGAAATTCAGGGAAGGTTACATGTTCGTTGAGTTCATACGCTGTAGTGCCGCTCGTCTGAACTGACTTTCGTTGTATCTTGGGAGACGATTGCTCCATCCAGTTGGACATAGTATACCAGAGCAATACATCTTAAGGACAGAGTCCTGGACTCACCTTGGATCTCTGCTCGGCTGAGATGTTGAGGTTATTTCCGTGCTGAGCTCTGCTGATCGAGATCGTTGTATAGTGTTGTCGAGCTACTTCTGCTGTGAGCTGAGCTTTGTTGTTTGGCTGAGAGCATTTGTTGTTCTTCAGCACTACCGTGCTGAGCTCGGTTGAAGCAGCTGAAAGCACAACTATTCAGTTGTGCTGTGGTGACGAGGTCGTCAGGTCAGCAATTAGTCCAGAACGCAAATACAATTGGGTTGACTAGACTGATCTGATCTGACTTCAGTTTAGCTCGGCTGGATAACTGATAGCACATAATTAATGTTTTGAAGTGCTATTGTGCTAAGGTTGGTAGGTCGGCTGACTGTTCAGAACGCAAACTTAATTGCACTATCTGAACTGTCTTGATCTGGTAGATCAATCCAGCCTGAACTCAGGTCGACAGGTCGGCCACTATATTTCTCAAGCGGACTGTATAGAAGTTAATTTTGTATGACTTGAATTATTCCCAACATCCATTAGTGATATATATACAACTAAACGTTCTTCCTTCTCCAGCAAAAAAGATTGTCTTATTCTTTGTATTTGGAGTGAAGATTATCTCATTATTTGTGCTTGTATAGATCTCACCAAAATTATTCAATCACAATCTTAAGTTCTGGATATGTATGGTTGTCTATAGTACATAGTCTAATTAAATGTCTTACTAAAAAATATTTTGGATAGTGAAGAGATATGATGGTTACATGAATGTTATTAACTTTTATTAATGATTGCTTCTCTGAAATGTTCTTTGTACACATGAGTTAAATTTTGTATCTAGAAGGGTAACAATATAGAGGATCTTATCCTTGTCTAGCCTGGAAAGTTAAATAGAAAGAAACACAGGTTTGATCCATCTTATTTATAAACTAATCGTGACTTTATAGAATGTGTATTGCTTATGGTTTTTGTGTTTGAGATATATATATATATATATATATATATATATATATATATATATATATATACACACACACACGTGTGTGTTCGCGCGCGAGAGAGAAAGTTCTCATAATGCCCAGTATTAAGGAAATGGCGGTACCACACACGGCACCTTCCTCTCAACCGAATGGATAGCCTCAACCGTTGTTGAGGTTAGCTATGAAAGATTTCAAATGAAAGAAGATAATTTCATTCATATCTTGTATATCCTTTTACATGTCAATATATAACGTTTACAACAAGAAGTAAATACAAACTAAAGATACAACCATCCAACCAATGTTGGTTACAACAAGAGGATTGGCATAACAACAATATTAACTACAAGTTGTTAGTGCAGCTAGCTAGTATCCTAGCTAACCTCAACAACGGTTGAGGCTATCCATTCGGTTGAGAGGAAGGTGCCGTGTGTGGTACCGCTGCCAATCTTGGACCGCAACATGATGAATCGATCTTTAGGCAATGGTTTAGTCAAAACGTCCGCTAATTGATAATGAGTGGAAACATGAGTGACTTGTAGTAATCCAGCGGCAACTTTTTCACGGACAAAGTGATAGTCTAGGGCAATGTGTTTCATGCGACTATGAAACACGGGATTGGCACATAAGTATGTGGCACTTAAGTTGTCGCACTTAACAAGCAGGACGTGTGTGGTACAGACACCAAGTTCCTAGAGAAGATGAGTAACCCAAGTAACCTCAGCAGCAGCAGAAGCAACAGCGCGATATTCCGCTTCAGTAGACGAACAAGCAATAGTGCGCTGTTTTTTAGAACACCATGAAATAGGATTGTCACCAAGAAATAGAATAAACGCAGTAGTGGAGCGATAAGAATCATGATCACCAGCCCAGTCAGCATCAGAAAATGCATGTAAACGTAGCGGCTGGTTGCGGCGAAGGAATAGGCCATGACGAACTGTGTTTTTGAGGTAGCGAAGAAGACGTTTAGCAGCAGTCCAATGGGCTTGAGTAGGGGCATGCATAAAATGCGTAAGCCGGTTGACCGCAAAGGCAATATCAGGACGTGTGAGGAGCATATATTGAAGACCACCAAGGAGGCTGCGAAACTGCTTGGCATCGGCTGAAGGAGTACCATCATGCAGGACTAGGCGACCACTAGAAGACATAGGCGTAAGAGAGTCCTTCATACCATCAAGATGAAACTTAGCTAGAAGGTCACGAATGTACTTTTCTTGAGAAAGATGAAGACCAGTGGCGGTGAAAATGGCTTCCACACCCAAGAAATAATGAAGCGGACCGAGCTCCTTGAGGGAAAAACGAGCACCTAAAGAGTCAACAAACTTGCGAATGGAGGTGTCGCAGTTGCCTGTAACAAGCAAGTCATCAACGTAGACAAGAAAGTATATAGTAATGCGGTCAGACCGATAGATAAACAAAGATGTATCTGACTTTGAATTACAAAAGCCGTAGCCTAGAAGAAAGGTTTTCAACTCGGTATACCAAGCCCGAGGAGCTTGTTTAAGGCCATATAACGAACGCCGCAAATGGCAAACATGATGAGGCTTAGACGAATCCACAAAGCCTGGGGGTTGAGTCATGTAAATATCCTCTGTTAAGTGACCATTCAAAAAAGCATTATTAACGTCAAGATGAGATATAGACCACCCATAGGATAAGGCAAGCGAAAGAACCACACGCACAGTAGTAGGTTTAACCACAGGACTAAAAGTGTCATGGTAATCAATGCCAGGACACTGATTGAAACCTTTAGCTACAAGACGTGCTTTATAACGGGCAATAGATCCATCAGAATTACGTTTGATACGGAACACCCATTTACACCCAACCATGTTATGACCCGGAGGAGGAGGGATAAGGTCCCACGTATGATTACGAGCAAGAGCAGCAAGCTCATCATCCATCGCAGCGCACCACTTAGGGTCACGAAGGGCTTGTTTAACAGAAGTGGGTTCAAGAGTGGGGGGAAGAGGATGTTTAGTGGTATTATGGAGAGTAACGTAGTCGGGAAATTGCTTGGGGCACCGGATATGATTACGGGCACGAGTGACCATAGGGTGGGCGGAGGAGTGCTGAGGAGGGTTCTCGGCTGGGGTTGAGTCCTCGGCTGGGGGTGGGTTTTCGGCTGGGATGGGGTTTTCGATTGGGGTGGCATGTTTGGCTGGGAGTGGGTTCGGGAGGGGAAGAACCGGGGTAGGGGCCGAAGATAATGAGGAAAAAGATGAACCATACCTGGGAAGAGCATGGGTGGCCACAACCGGCGCGGGAGCAGAAGAAGGTACCAAGGGGATGGTGTCCACCGGAGGCTGAAGAGCAGCATGCAAAGGCGAGGCAGCGTACCACTCGGAAGACTGAACCTGCGAGGAGGCAACTTGGGAATTGACAGCAAAAGGAAAATGATGCTCAACAAATTGCACATGACGAGAAAGATAAAGACGATTCGAGGAAACATCAAGACACTTGTATGCATGATGAGTATGAGAATACCCGACAAATACACAAGGTTTAGAATGTGACGCTAGCTTGTGATCAGAATAAGGACGGAGCCACGGAAAACACAAACACCCAAAAGCACGTAATGCATGATAAGTAGGTGGTTTTGAGAATAAACATTCATAGGGAGTCTTGTCACGAAGAACGGCAGTAGGCATCCTATTGATAAGATAGACTGCAGTGAGAAACGCATAGGACCAAAAAATAGAGGGCATGGCCGAATGATGAAGCAAAGCCAACCCAGTTTCAACTACGTGTCTATGTTTGCGTTCAGCAAAACCCACGTGTTCCGGAGTATAGGGGGGCGAAACCATGTGAGTGATGCCTTCAGATTCTAAAAATGATGTGAGTCCCTTATATTCAGTGCCACCATCAGTATAAAGCGTTACAAGAGGACAACGAAAGAATTTTTCAACCATGCGTTTATATTTGGGAAAAATCGTAGATACATCAGATTTGCGTGACATAGGAAACAACCACACATATTTTGTGAAATATTCAATAAACAGAACATAGTAACGATAGCCATCAATAGACTCAACCGGAGAAGGCCTCCAAACATCAGAGTAGACTAAATCAAGTGGACCACGACTAACAATTGATGAAGAATGAAAAGGTTGTCGATGACTCTTATTACTAAGACATGAGTCACAAACAAATGTATCAAGCGATTTACTAGACGGAAGCGAAAAATTATTACGACGACTTAGAAGCTGAAAAACACGTTGGGACGGATGTCCAAGACGATGATGCCAAGTGCGAACCAATGACTTGTTGGTAACATGAACCCGAGGCGAAGACGCGGCTGGATCCGGTGCACCCATGTCCCACTCATAAACATTACCCTTGGTCTGCCCGCGAGCAAGTTGCGCCCTCGTTGTGAGATCCTTAACAACAAAAGAGAAGGGAAAAAATTCAATAGAGGTATTATTGTGCTGACAAAACTTAGAAACAGAAATTAGATTCCGGGTAAGCAAGGGAACATGCAACACATTAGATAAAATTAAGGGTTTAGCAGAAGTGGAAAGGATAGAGGAACCAGTATGATTGATGCCAAGGCTAGATCCATCGCCTAACAAAACATCATCGGGACCTTCATAGGGTTGATGAAGAGTGAGATTGCTCAAATCATTTGTAACATGATGTGATGCGCCAGAGTCCAACACCCAATTTTGCTGCGCCGGTCCAGGGGTGGTGTGATGGATTTCAGGTTGCTGCTGCAACGATCGCTTTAATGAATAGCACTGCCGCGCCGTATGGCCCCGTTTCTGACAGTACTGACAAGTGACCCCAGATTGAGAAGGATGACGCGAGGACCTAGAGTTAGACCCCTGCTGACCGAACCCTCCTAAGCCGTGAAAAGGGGACGGCTTCCCAGGAAAGGGACGGCTATTGCCATGCCGCACCCTCCCTGGTTGCCATTGGAACCACCACGCCCAGCCTTAGTCTGGGTGTTGTGAACGGTAACAACTGCTCCACTGCGATTCTCTTCTCGTTTGAGAAACGCTTCATGTTCCACCAACTTGTCATGTAGCTCTTCAAAAGAAATGGGTGTGTCACGAGCTCGAATAGCAGCAGTAATTTCGCGAAAGTTGCTGCTGAGTCCATTTAGTGCAAAGATAAATAAATCATCATCACTGATATGGGAATCAACAAGGGTTAATTCATCAGCGATACCCTTAATAGTTTGGAGATAATCAGCAACTGGTTGATTATCACATGTGATATTAGTCAAGCGTTCTTTGAGATTCATAATACGAGAACGAGACTTGTTAGCATACAAACGGTGAAGCTTAAGCCAAGCATCACGAGAAGATGAGGCAGTGGCGATGAGTGGCACCACGCCTTCAGAAACTGACGCCAAGATAGCATGGAGTAAAAGCTTATCCTGTCGAATCCAGATAGCATAATCAGGGTTCAACTTTTTCATACCATCTTCACCAACCGTGTGCTGTGATGGACACGGAGTTGTTTCATCAAGGAAACCCATTAGGTCATACCCATATACAAGGGCATCAAATTGTGCTCTCCACGAAGGAAAATTACTCTTGGTAAGCTTGAGGGGTAACTGAGCGGCTACGTTGATTGCAATGACTCCATCAAGGGAGCCATGCTTAGGGGTGGAACTTTCGGCCATTGCACTCAAGTCGACGACGGTATTAGGAAAAACTCGTTGGAGCCGGTTGGCTCTGATACCATGAAAGATTTCAAATGAAAGAAGATAATTTCATTCATATCTTGTATATCCTTTTACATGTCAATATATAACGTTTACAACAAGAAGTAAATACAAACTAAAGATACAACCATCCAACCAATGTTGGTTACAACAAGAGGATTGACATAACAACAATACTAACTACAAGTTGTTAGTGCAGTTAGCTAGTATCCTAGCTAACCTCAACAACGGTTGAGGCTATCCATTCCGTTGAGAGGAAGGTGCCGTGTGTGGTACCGCCATTTCCTTAATACCCAGGAGCAGACAGAGTCCAATCATCTTTCTACCTTGAGAACTAAGCTACTGTTTCGCATCACAACATAATCAGCATTATGAACAAAACAAATTGTCAACAGACCTCTACACAAATTTTTTCTCATGCTTTCCAATCGTGGAAAGTAAATAACCTTAGTATAAAATGATGTAACTATTCCTCAAAGCATATGACCTCCTATTAGACAAATTTTTTATACCCCAAAAATTGAGTAACATATTAAAAATTGTCTACCATGCAAAAGCTAGATTTATTATATAAAATATATTGTGTCAAACTATTAAAATCAAATAGAAAAAAAAGACCCAATATACAGTTTTCTGGTCATGATGCTTTATGAGCGAACTGCATGTGGAAATTCAACAAAACTAGTGGCGATATGGTGGCAAGATACAAACATTACTCCAATGGAAGATATATTATTAGTGTTGGACACAACGGAACGTAAGTTGAAATTTCAACCTGTTTATGGGAAAAAAGGACAAATATGCCACATGCAATTTTTTATGGATTTACTAGTAATAAACAACTAAAGATTCTCAATTGTTCATCCTAAGAGAAAATATTATTATTTATCTGTAAATTAAAGATTGTCTAGTTATGTGCATAACTCCATCACAATTCTTAAGTTCCTAAGGGACTGATTGTTTATGATACCCTTAAGAGTGGTTGTTTTTTGAAATTTCAGTTTTGCACATGCGTTGCCTTGATACACTTTTACCTTGTTTTCGAAAAAGATGTCACATTTTTTACGTCTCGGATACTTGCTTTTTCAATTTATCTTTTCTGTTTTTGATTGTGATATCTTTAGAATTCTTCCGGCAATCTTGTATATTTTCAAAGTTTGAGAAAATTTTAGAATATCTCTATGATGTTATCTTCTAATTTTTATGTATTTGAACTTAGTTATATTGTGATGTATCATGATTATCATCATCCAGGTTTTCTAGGCATAAAATTTCAACATGGGTTTCTCCAAAATATCATCCACAAATAAAAAATTTTTGATTTCCGAATCTTAATATAATTGATTTAAAAATTGGGAATGCAATGCTGAATCAAAAATCTTTTCTGCTCGATAGTATTAAAGTATTTGTCCCTATTGCAAGGTGCAACGTTATAGTTTTGTATACTTTATTATTTCAAAACTTATTCAACTTTTAACAATTAAATAAACAACCAAACCCTGATTCTTGGAAAGTTGATCGGAAATTTTCGAAAACTTGGACAACATACATAATTTTTTTTTTTTTTGGAAATTTCCGCTATTAAATTATATGATAAAAGTAATAATAAAATCCTAATTCGTACGAAATTTTGTGGAAATTTTCGAAGAAATTTCAATGAAAATACATCTTTTACCGGAAATTCGTCAGAAATTCCAATGATTTTTTAATTTCTACTATTTGTTTTTATGTCAAACATATTCATTTATGTCATGTATTTCGTGACATATACGCTAATGAATACAATGTTCGTACACACACATATATATCTATTTGTGTGTGTGTGTGTATATATATATATATATATATATATGTGTGTGTGTGTGTGTGTGTGTGTGTGTGCATATGTTTATATATATATATGTGTGTATACATACATATATATTATATATTTATATATATAGATGTGTGTATACATACATATTATATATATATATATATATATATATATATATATATTCAGGTTTATAATTAACTTATTAACAGATTAAAGCACTAAAATATGTAGAATGTTTTCGTTCATTGCACGAACCACTTGAAGATTTTACTATTTGATAAGTACTATCTACATGTATTCAACATCATTAGTTAGCGTGTATTAACTAACTTCTTCTATTTTATTTGTTAATACTATTTTGTTTCTCAATTATGGACAAACTTAAGAAAATAGTTTATAAACTATGTTTGCTTTCTCAATCTTTAATAAAATGAATAAAGAAACAACTTTTTCATTCTGATATATAGTGTCACACACAATTAGTATTGGACTTTGAATTAAATCACTTTCACAAGTTAACACATCCCCAAAAGACGAACCAAACTCCAAAGAAGATCTGAGGCAAATATATTCGCCCGGCTTAACTGTTATCAAAAGTTGAAAAATAGCATCCAAATTTCTTCAATATATATCGGACCAACAACTAAAAGTATAGTGCTTATCAAAGTCTTGCAGATACCAAGTAGCAATTACAAAGTAGCAATACAAGCATATGGCAAAAATTTCATTCCTCTTTTTGCTCGGTCTACTTCTTTTATCAGGTATGTTTCTCAATTGTTTTAATCGCAATCCTTTATGCAATTACTTGTTTGGTGAAATCGTTGTATCCAATTTTACTTTAGAAGTTTCCTTTCTTGCACATACTATGAGGGATTATCTTCCAAATTCCTCTACGTACCCCTCATGTTTTGTAGCGCCCCTTCCGAAACCAGGGTTCCGACCCGGTGCACCCGCCGTACTCTACTCCATAGAGTACAAGGCGTCGATACTATACATGTACATGTCGACATGAATAATGAATCGATCAGCGGAAGCATCATAACATAAACAAATCATAATCGACATGCAATGCACTACATAAAATCTGTACAAGTCATCATATACAGAATACTGAAATCTTCTGAAATACATCATAAATCGAGACCCACGCCTTCAAAGAAATCTCTCGGTATGCTCTTTGTTATCAATGGTATATCTAGCATGTCCTCAACAAGTCTGTATAGTGACACCTGTTATCTGGAAAGTGATAAATGAGGCAAGTATGAGCGATAGCCACCAACTTTTAATCGCTCAGCAAGTCTATCCGTCTAGGTTATTCATGTGGATCATGCACGGTGAACATTAATGCAACATGGGTAGTGGCGTGAAGTGCTATGCAATGTCAGATAAATAGAGTAGAGCATATATATCAGACAAAAGCATAAAACAGGTAACTTATCATGTATTAACCGACAATGTACTGCAGCACCAATACATAAAACAAACAATATTAAAGTACCTCACAGAATAGAACATTATACAACTGTTGTATTTTCCTTTCTTATATTTAGTAATCAATTTTCTTTTCCTTGTGGCTATGCCCATTGTTCATTATACTGTTATCCTTGGTCTACTAAGGGTTGGAGCTTAGGTCTAGTAGGCTAACACGGGTAAACATGCAGTATGCTCATGAGATGTAAAAACCATGCATCCTTTTTAGAAAAACTGTCATATCATGCCCATGTCATAAATCATCATATCATAACTCGCACACCTGTGCTCATAACATACATATCTGGTACAAATGTACACAAGACTCACCGACTGAACTCCCCGAATAGCCTCCAGAGCCGTCTATGAATCCCGTGGTCCAACTACGGTGTTACATCATACGCACGTAGACTACCGGTGACTCCCCAAGTAACCACCATACCGTCCATGAATCCCGATGGTCCAACCTCGGTGTTACATCATGCGTATGTAGGCTAATGGAGACACGAATGGCACAGATCCTGGGTCCCAGACACGGTGTTGCACTCAGCCAAACGTAACATAAACTCGCCCCCATGACACCTAACCTCTCACCTAGATTACGATGTCATGGAGCGGACATATCAACATAAACACCCATGAGGAGGTGCATCGTAACATAAGTTGCCCCTGACATCCTCACTACTACACCCGATGTCAGGCAGCCGCCAACATAACATGAGCTGTCGTAACAACGTAAAGAGTCTCATATGGAGTCAGTCGACACAGGGTACGGCTCGTAAATAAAATCATTTTAAAACATCTCGTTCAATAAAGCACTTTTACATGTCAGTGAAAAAGTCTTTTAAAAACGTATACATGATAAAGATGCATAATGAGATGAACATGTCATTCTTGGGGTTTCATCTGTTGGACCGTGCACCTGCAATAAACACCACTAGAGGGGGGATGAATAGTGGTTAGCGGAAATTACACTACAACCCTTTGTTAAAATCCCCTTTGAAAACAGAATCTGAGACCACCTAAGATTCAGAACCCGTTTTTCAAAAATTCACAAATAATTATACACAACTCCAAAAATTATGAAACTTTCAAGAATTGAACTTCAATGAGTTAACAAGACTCTGTCCAAAAATCAGACAAAAATAAGATCTTTTGACCCTTCAAACAAATAAAAAGATTCAGATGGTCAATCTGGACAGAATTGGACAGAATGTTGCTGATTTTGCAAATAGTGTTTCTCTTTGAATACTCAACCAAACAGGTTGATCTTTATATCAAAACACTCCTTAGGATGTGTCGATGAAGTTTCCAAAAGGCCCTGACCTTAAACAATTCTTAAAAAATACAGAATTTAAGTTTTCTCAAAACTGGTCAGATTGCAGCCAGATTGGAGCAGTTATCTTGAAAAGACTGAAAGACTAACTTTCCCTTGCTCAAATCAAGTGATTCATATTGCAAATGAAAGCTAACAGTCTGAAGTATAACTCCACCAAAAATCACGAATTTTGAAAATGTTTAGCTATTTTTTCAAATTATGTGAAGTTGGGTGAAAACTGCAGTCAAAAACGGGCAGAAAACATAAATAAAGAAACAAGAGAAGAACACCGAGGATTTAACCTGGTTCGGTCAATGTGACCTACTCCAGTCCCAAGGAACACCTTTCCTTGGATTTCACTATGAAATGAGCACCTTACAACAAGAGCCAAGCTTGATCCTTGGGTTATACACCAACCCTACTCAAGACTTGGACAATCACCTTCTAAGCAACACTTAGTTGCAACTCCTCTAACACCTATTGATGTAGCCTTATAAAGATGGCTAATCAATCTTACAAATGAAGCTCAAGAGGCTTGTAGAACAACAAAAATATCAAGAACACCTTTGCTACAACAAAATACAACAACAAGAACAAGAAGATGAATATGAAAGCTATAGAATGCTTGTGAGCTTCAAGTGTGTTTCATCTTCTTCACCAATGCCTCTATTTATAGTGTGATTTGAGCCTTGAAGATAAGAATGCCAATGTGTCATCATCTTCATCATCAACTCCAAATGTCTTCTCGTCATTGGTTGGCTTTGTACACTTGGCAAAATAAAACAACATGATTGGTCCACCTTGGCAAAATGATGTTGGCCGAAATTTTCAACTAAAAGTGACTTGGAATTATCTTGAAAATATGAAGATAATAGCACCATAACAACTCCATCATCTTCTCAACTCTTTGGCACAAGAATAGGCATGTGGACATTGAAATTTTCAATTCAAAAAATATGCTCCAAGTCAAGATAGTAGCCGTTGGCTACTTCACCCTTTTTTCAAAAATAATTTTGATTTTCTTTAATAAAATAAGAAAAGATAATACCATCAAATTATCCTCAACTCCAAGCACCATAATAGGACATGTGAGAGCTCCATTTGACTTCCAAAATCTGCTGAAATTTCACCAATAAAACAATATAGCCGTTGGCTATTTTTAGTAAATTCCAAGTTGGCAACTTTGCCAACTAGCTCCTTTTTGGTTGGTCCACTTGTCTCCAACTCACAAAATGAATAATGTATCATTCCCAACTTTTCATGCACGTTTTTCAATATATATATATGTGTAGCAACTCAGATTTTTGAAGAAGAAATAAATAGATAACAATTTGACAAGATTATGTCAACGTGTAACACCGAAATTCCCCAATATTTCTTCTTATATGTTGAGATCATTTCCACACCTTTGACACCTTTAATATCTCTGAACAATGATGATAAATATTCTCTTATAACATATATAAGAGGGTCTTCAAGAAAAAATAGAATGTGACATCTTAAATCGTCACATATCCCGCTATAGTCAATAATATCATCGCTTGAGAGAAAAAGATATAAGATCACCATATTATCTTCAAAATAATAATAACACAGCTCCAGAATGAATATAATAATATGCTCAAGAGATTTCTTGAGTGAAAATACCAAAAATACCCTTGGGGGTAAAATTACCAAAATACCCCTGGTGTGAGAAAACTCCCGAAATGATCCCGATGGTCAGAAATAATCATGATACCAACTTAGTCATGATAAATAGTATAAGAATGTGCTCTTGAAATATTTCCACCATATCATGTTCCTACAAAACTCAAAATACCAATTTTGCCCTTTTTGGTAAGTTGTAGAAACTTCCAAGGCATGTTAGTCACAAGACAATAATAATCACCAAAAACACATAATAAGCACATAATGAACATGTATAAATCATGTACAAATGAAAACAACCATATTATCACATTTTAGAAAATTATTTCTAAAAACTCTAGACATCGATCGATGTGCAACAACCTGAGAGACCGATGCCAATTTTTTCAACTTTTAATCACATATAACACCATGTATGACATTTTTAAGTATTAACCACTTAAAATCATGACTTTGAAAATTATACAAACATATTTCTCAACATTCTCCCCCTTTTGGATGATTTTCAAAATAACCTAACATGATTTTAATGTCACAACTTATAATTAAAAATTTAACCAAATGTTTTCAACTTTTAAATAGTATGTTGCTCCCCCTCAACTCATTCTCTCCCCCTTAACCTATACTCAACTCATAACCAATTGATTTCATACCAAATGATGACTTACCAACTAAAATCTAAAATCATGTGCTTATTCTATCTCCCCCTTTATTTTGCAAATCATGCAAAAGATAGAACTATACAATGGTATTGTAAGTCATCATACCTAACTTGGCACGCAAGTTTTCAAACGTGGCTTGATTAAGGGGTTTGGTAAAGATATCAGCGATTTGGTGATCAGTTCTTATATGGTTTATCATTATATCCTCATTTTGAACATGATCGCGAAGAAAGTGGTATCGCACCTCAATGTGTTTGGCCTTAGAATGAAGCACCGGATTCCGTGAAAGATTGATTGTACTGGTGCTATCGCAAAAAATTGGAATCTTTTTCATTTTAATGCCAAAATCACTAAGTTGTTGTTTAAGCCAAAGTATTTGGGTTGTACATAAACTCAAAGCGATATACTCAGCTTCAGTGGTAGAAAGAGCTACACTAGCTTGCTTTTTAGAAAACCAAGAGATCAAATTGGTTCCTATGAATTGACAAGTACCGCTAGTGGATTTTCTATCTAACTTACAACCCCCATAATCAGCATCACTATATGCGTGTAATTCCAACTTAGCGTTTCTATCATACCACAGTCCTAAGTAAGGTGTATGCTTAAGATATCTAAAGATCTTTTTCACTGCATTGTAATGTGATACCTTAGGACAAGATTGAAACCTAGCACACATACACACACTAAACATAATATCAGGTCTTGATGCAGTTAAGTATAACAATGAGCCAATCATAGACCTATAGAGTGTGTCATCAAAAGGTTTACCATTTTCATCCTTATCAAGTTTGGTACTAACACTCATGGGGATAGTTGTAGGTTTCAACTCTTCAAAACCAAACTTCTTAATCATATCATTGACATACTTAAGTTGGCTAACATGAATTCCTTGAGGGGTTTGTTTAATTTGAAGTCCTAAGAAATAATTCAACTCTCCTACCATTGACATTTCAAATTCCGACTTCATACACTCTTCAAAGTCTTTTACTAAGGTAGGGTTGGTTGAACCAAAGATGATATCGTCAACGTATATTTGAACTATTAACAAATCATTACCTTTTCTTTTTAGGAATAATGTGTTGTCTATAGTTCCCCTTTGATAATTATTTGCAATAAGAAAGTTTGCAAATCTATCATACCAAGCTCTTGGAGCTTGTTTCAAACCATATAAATCTTTCTTAAGCTTGTACACATGGTTAGGATTCTTTGGATCTTCGAATCCAGGGGGTTGTTTGACAAATACCTCTTCTTGGATGTATCCATTCAAGAATGCACTCTTGACATCCATTTGGAAGAGTTTAATGTTACTTAGACTTACAATCGCAAGTAATAATCTAATTGCTTCTAGTCGTGCAACAGGTGCAAAGGTTTCTTCATAATCTATACCTTCTTGTTGATTATAACCTTGTGCGACTAGTCTAGCCTTATTTCTTGTAATGTTTCCTTGTTCGTCCATCTTATTCCTAAACACCCATTTAGTCCCTATGATAGACTTATCTTCAGGTTTAGGTACTAAGTCCCACACATTGTTCCTTGTGAATTGGTTCAATTCCTCATGCATAGCTTCTATCCATGTTATGTCACCTAAGGCTTCCTTTACATTCTTAGGTTCTAATTGTGAGATTAAGCTATGTCCTTCAAGTTGACTTATATTTCTACGTGTTCTAACCCCAACACTTGGATCCCCAATGATTAATTCTCTAGGGTGCCACCAATTCCTAGATCGACTAGGTTCACCCTCATCTTGTTCAAATGTTTCATTAGTGTGAACATTATCATATGTAACTGGATCATTAGTTACATTATCTTCCAATTGCAAAGTTTCTTCATTTATATCACCTAAGGGTTCTTGCATGTCTTGTTCAGGAGGAGTTGGTTCTAGATGATCAAGTACAGGCTCAAGTAATACATCATCATCAAACATATTTTCAACATTTGTTTCTTGTTTATGTTGATGTTTATTACTAACTTCAAAGCATGCATTTTCATTGAATTTCACATGTATGGATTCAATTATTTTTCTAGATGCAGGATTATAACACCTATATGCTCTTGAGTTAGTTGAATACCCAACAAATATGCATTCAATAGACTTTTGTTCAAATTTATCTAGATTATCCTTAGTGTTTAGCACAAAACATTTACATCCAAATACTTTAAGATAATATATTTTAGGTTGTCTATTGTTTCGCAATTCATAAGGCGTTTTATTTAATTTCTTTCTAATAGTAAGCCTATTTATAATATAGCATGCACAACTAACAGCTTCAGCCCATAAATATTTAGGTACTTTATTTTCACACAGCATTGTCCTAGCAACTTCTTGAATTGTTCTATTTTTACGTTCAACAACTCCATTGAGTTGTGGTGTTCTAGGTGGTGAGAATTCATGTTTTATTCCATATAGTTCGCAAAATTTGATTACGTCTTTGTTTTTAAATTCTCCACCTCTATCACTTCTAATTCTTTTGACATTTTCTTCATAAATGTTTTCAATTTGCTTGATAAGGGTTTCGATTGCTAATGGAGCATCGTCTTTGTGTGTTAAGAACAATGTCCATGTGTAGCGTGAGTAATCATCTACTATGACACACACATAGTAGTGTCCACCCAGACTTCTTGTCCTACTTGGACCAAATAAGTCTAAGTGAAGCAATTCTAGTACATGACTAGTACTCACTTCATGTTTCGGTTTTAACGTTTCTTTAATGTGTTTTCCCTTAATACATGTTTCACACATTTGAAAATTATCTAAGTCTAACTTAGGCATTCCTCTAATTAGATTCTTCTTAGACAATTTCTTAATAGTTGAAATTCCTATATGACCTAATCTTCTATGCCATAAATTTACATCTAAGTCATGTGATATTAGACATTTAACCTTAGCATCTAACATGTTATCTAAGGTAAGAGTATAAATATTTCCATCTCTATTTCCTTTCAATACTATTTCTCCTTTTGCATTTATTATATCACAAGAATTGGGAAGAAAGGAGACATTATAACCACAATCTATAAATTGAGAAATACTAAGTAAATTATAAGATAGATTGCTTACTAATAACACATTTCGTATTTGAAATGTGTTAGGGTCCCCAATTGTTCCTTTTCCAACAACTTGTCCTTTGTTGTTGTCACCGAATGTTACTTTTCCTCCATTCTTGATATGTTCCAATTCGATGAATAGCTTGGGGTTCCCCGTCATATACCTCGAACATCCACTATCTAAAAACCATTTGGTTTTCAGATTCTTTGACTTTGCCTCCTTCTTGCATTCCCTGCGTTTATCCTACAATGGAGACAAAGTTTTAGGTACCCTTTATTTGGGTCCTTGAATGTTAGGGGCATTATTCTTGTTTAGATATCCCTTAGGTATCCAAACTTGAACATACCTTTTAGGCACATTTTTAGCATGGTTAAAATAAGAAGGATAAGCATATAGATGATTATTCCTCATAAGTGAAGATGCATTGTTATACATGTTGCGCCGTGGTTGATAATCGTTATAGAATGGCCAAGATTTATGATGTATATAAGGCATGTGAATTTGTTTCTTATATGGCGCAGTATAAGTGTGTTCATAGGCATTTCTATAAGACTTATAAGAGTGTTGCCTATACTTAGGTTCATAATAAGTTGTATGCATTTTATTCGGTCTAGATGCATTTGTATACATGTAGGCATAGTTTCTAGGTTGTCTAGATGCAAAGTTTGGCCTAGATGTATGTTTATGCGTGTGTGTTTTTATGGGTGTATGTTACATTTTTGCCTTGATATTAGTAGAAGAAGGTGTAGAAGAAGATGTAGCAGGCAAAGTTGATTTTATTGTATTATATGGCAACTTTGTAATAGATGAAACAAACTTAGTCTTTTTATTCACTTTTTCATTTTCTTCTTTATAGCCTAAGCCGGTTTTATCATTTCCATACTTTTGTGAAGAGATGAGTGTGTCTAACATGTTTGCACCAGATTTAAATTGTTCTATCATTTTTTCTAAGGTAAATTTAGAAGACTTAAGTTGCCCTATTTCATTTTCACAACTTTCTAACTTGGATTTTAACATTTTATTTTCCATTTGTAACTTTTGTTCATCTTTCCTATATGATTCAATTTTATTCTCTAAAGAATCAAGAGTATTAGTAGACTCTTGTTTAAGAGATTCTAGTTGATCGGAAAATTCCAAGTTGGACGTCTTCAACTTGTCATTTTCTTCAACTAGTTTCTTCTTTTCTTTAGACAGCCTCTTACAGTGAGCATGCATTCTTAGGAATTCTTCATACATTTCATCAAATGTCATGTCACTATCAGAATCACTATCAGAAGAAGAACATACCTCGTTTGATACGAAGCAGACTTGAGCTTCCTCAGTTTCGGATTCTGAGTCGGATGAGTCGCTCCATGTGCTCACCTTCATTGCTCGTTTCTCTTTTCTTGCCTTAGACTCCTTTGTCTTTGTCGTTTGAGCCTCCTTGTCCTTGGCTTGTTTATTATTGTTGTGGTTATTATTATTTTTCTTCGCGGGACAGTCGTATGAAATATGTCCTTTTTGACCGCATTCATAACACTTTGATTCTTTATTATACCATTTGTTTGTGTTATTCTTCCTAGGTTGAGAAGAAGAAGAAGAATTACGTTGTCTATTCCTGTTTGGACGTTTGAAAAACTTTCTAAGTTTTCTAGCGATCAATATCAAGTCATCATCTAATTCAGTATCAATATTGTTGTCATCGTTACTAGCATGTGTTTCGGTTGTTTTGAAAGCTATAGACTTACCGGATGACTTAGACGATTCGGACTTTCGTTGGTTTAATTTTACCTCGTAGACTTTAAGAGACCCGATCAATTCATCCATCTTAGTGATTGACTTTGTCTCCTCGATTGCAGTCACCTTTGGATCCCATTCAGCAGGGAGACTTCGTAGCACCTTTTGAACCTTTTCACTATTCGAAAATGACTTCCCTAAAGCTTCAGGGCCATTGAAAATATTAGTAATCCTCAAATCCATAGATGTTATGGATTCGTTTGGCAACATATTGAAAGTCTCTAATTCAGTCATAAGCATGTTTATTTTTGACTCTTTAACACCACTAGTACCTTCATGCTTTAATACAAGTGATTTCCACATGTCGTGTGCGCTTGTGCAATTTGACACATATCCTGCTTCAGAAGTTGTAAGTCCATTTAAAAGTAATTGCATAGCTTTAGCATTCATGGACATTTTCTTTTTATCATCCGATGACCATTCACTTTTATATTTTTCAACCTCTTGAGTTACTCCACTAACTTGTATAACTTTCGTTGGAATGTACGGCCCATCTTCAACTATAGACCATAAATCGATGTCTATAGCCATTAAGAATAGCCTCATTCTTAGTTTCCAATGAACAAAATTATTGCCATCAAAAAGAGGAGGGCGCTGTAGACATACCTTCCAACTCACCTTTGTGAGAAACAATAGCCATAGTATGTACCTTGGATTTGAGACAAGCAGTATATAAAGAATTGTTGTTTCTTGGCCTTGTATTGTACGTACGGTGTTGAATCTTGCTTCTTTTGAGTTGTGTTGGTCTGGCTCTGATACCAAATGTTGGACCGTGCACCTGCAATAAACACCACTAGAGGGGGGGTGAATAGTGGTTAGCGGAAATTACACTACAACCCTTTGTTAAAATCCCCTTTGAAAACAGAATCTGAGACCACCTCAGATTCAGAACCTGTTTTTCAAAAATTCACAAATAATTGTACACAACTCCAAAAATTATGACACTTTCAAGAATTGAACTTCAATGAGTTAACAAGACTCTGTCCAAAAATCAGACAAAAATAAGATCTTTTGGCCCTTCAAACAAATAAAAAGATTCAGATGGTCAATCTGGACAGAATTGGACAGAATGTTGCTGATTTTGCAAATAGTGTTTCTCTTTGAATACTCAACCAAACAGGTTGATCTTTATATCAAAACACTCCTTAGGATGTGTAGATGAAGTTTCCAAAAGGCCCTGACCTTAAACAATTCTTGAAAAATACAGAATTTAAGTTTTCTCAAAACTGGTCAGATTGCAGCCAGATTGGAGCAGCTATCTTGAAAAGACTGAAAGACTAACTTTCCCTTGCTCAAATCAAGTGATTCTTGTTGCAAATGAAAGCTAACAGTCTGAAGTATAACTCCACCAAAAATCACGAATTTTGAAAATATTTAGCTATTTTTTCAAATTATGTGAAGTTGGGTGAAAACTGCAGTCAAAAACGGGCAGAAAACATAAATAAAGAAACAAGAGAAGAACACCGAGGATTTATCCTGGTTCGGTCAATGTGACCTACTTCAGTCCCAAGGAACACCTTTCCTTGGATTTCACTATGAAATGAGCACCTTACAACAAGAGCCAAGCTTGATCCTTGGGTTATACACCAACCCTACTCAAGACTTGGACAATCACCTTCTAAGCAACACTTAGTTGCAACTCCTCTAACACCTATTGATGTAGCCTTATAAAGATGGCTAATCAATCTTACAAATGAAGCTCAAGAGGCTTGTAGCACAATAAAAATATCAAGAACACCTTTGCTACAACAAAATACAACAACAAGAACAAGAAGATGAATATGAAAGCTATAGAATGCTTGTGAGCTTCAAGTGTGTTTCATCTTCTTCACCAATGCCTCTATTTATAGTGTGATTTGAGCCTTGAAGATAAGAATGCCAATGTGTCATCATCTTCATCATCAACTCCAAATGTCTTCTCATCAATGGTTGGCTTTGTACACTGGGCAAAATAAAACAACATGATTGGTCCACCTTGGCAAAATGATGTTGGCCGAAATTTTCAACTAAAAGTGACTTGGAATTATCTTGAAAATATGAAGATAATAGCACCATAACAACTCCATCATCTTCTCAACTCTTTGGCACAAGAATAGGCATGTGGACATTGAAATTTTCAATTCAAAAAATCTGCTCCAAGTCAAGATAGTAGCCGTTGGCTACTTCACCCTTTTTTCAAAAATAATTTTGATTTTCTTTAATAAAATAAGAAAAGATAATACCATCAAATTATCCTCAACTCCAAACACCATAATAGGACATGTGAGAGCTCCATTTGACTTCCAAAATCT
Organism: Eustoma russellianum; assembly: GCA_036186865.1. Classification (NCBI taxonomy): domain Eukaryota; kingdom Viridiplantae; phylum Streptophyta; class Magnoliopsida; order Gentianales; family Gentianaceae; genus Eustoma; species Eustoma russellianum. The sequence goes on from AP025049.1 coordinate 22,520,079, forward strand.
GGTTAAATTTCACCAATAAAACAATATAGCCGTTGGCTATTTTTAGTAAATTCCAAGTTGGCAACTTTGTCAACTAGCTCCTTTTTGGTTGGTCCACTTGTCTCCAACTCACAAAATGAATAATGTATCATTCCCAACTTTCCATGCACGTTTTTCAACATATATATATGTGTAGCAACTCAGATTTTTGAAGAAGAAATAAATAGATAACAATTTGACAAGATTATGTCAACGTGTAACACCGAAATTCCCCAATATTTCTTCTTATATGTTGAGATCATTTCCACACCTTTGACACCTTTAATATCTCTGAATAATGATGATAAATATTCTCTTATAACATATATAAGAGTGTCTTCAAGAAAAAATAGAATGTGACATCTTAAATCGTCACATATCCCGCTATAGTCAATAATATCATCGGTTGAGAGAAAATGATATAAGATCACCATATTATTTTCAAAATAATAATAACACGGCTCTAGAATGAATATAATAATATGCTCAAGAGATTTCTTGAGTGAAAATACCAAAAATACCCTTGGGGGTAAAATTACCAAAATACCCCTGGTGTGAGAAAACTCCAGAAATGATCCCGATGGTCAGAAATAATCATGATACCAACTTAGTCATGATAAATAGTATAAGAATGTGCTCTTGAAATATTTCCACCATATCATGTTCCTACAAAACTCAAAATACCAATTTTGCCCTTTTTGGTAAGTTGTAGAAACTTCCAAGGCATGTTAGTCACAAGACAATAATAATCACCAAAAACACATAATAAGCACATAATGAACATGTATAAATCATGTACAAATGAAAACAACCATTTTATAACATTTTAGAAAATTATTTCTAAAAACCCTAGACATCGATCGATGTGCAACAACCTGAGAGACCGATGTCAACTTTTTCAACTTTTAATCACATATAACACCATGTATGACATTTTTAAGTATTAACCACTTAAAATCATGACTTTGAAAATTATACAAACATATTTATCAACATCATCGACGTATACGTGGGAGGATACTCGGTACGGCTGTTTTTCACGGGTCCCCTACATTCATAACTTAATACCCGGGCTATCTCGTGTATTGTATCGCAAACTTAAGTGTACTTCCCATTACACCTTTTCTTAATCCTTTGTTTACTTCTTTTATAGTCTTTGTTGACAGTTTGTATGATTCTTTAAAGACTAGACATGGTCTCAACTAATTTAATGTACCTCTAACATTTATTCGCTCTACTTTATATGCATGTTCATGGATACATTTATTTATATTTAACCGTACAACAAAATGTTTACCTTCCTACGATTAAGGCCATGTGGCCGAAATCACAGGCATGGACATTCCTACATTTATGCACTTTAATCTATTTTAGACGCATAACTAAATTAAGTTATTTATATGTACATTTAATCATTAAACAACTTAGAGAGTTATCATTATCGCATTTAAAGGCCACTATGGTCGAAATTATATACACCCATAAGCATACATATATACTTTTCTATCACCTCTTGTTAGTTTTATAACTACAATAAATTACAAGAATAAGTGCATGGAGCTTCTTAAAATAACCAAATTACACATAAGAGGCTACCTTGGCCGGATTGAACACATGAACATGCATTTATGCACATTTCAACTACAAATATATATGTATGCATATAAATATAAATAAGTCCTAAAATGTCACTAATATTCTCAGGAATGGCCACTTAGCGAAATTAAAGTAACCACCCTTTTCAATATACCCTTTCTACACATAATAGTATACACGCATATGAATGTTAAACAATATATATAACATTCAACTAACACCCACCCATGCCTTTTCATGCAATACCTATACATTTATACATTAAATCCTTTACATATCATGACATACACAAATAAACCCAAAACTAGTCAAAATAATAAACATAAAGAACAATGGCCAATTGGCCGTTCTTACACAAACACACACAGTACACATAAAATTTTTTTTGTCTTTTGTGGCTAGGTTTCCAAGTAAAATAATTATAGCCCTTATTTATTTCCATGCTTCCTTTAAACACTTCGAAAACTTTCTTTAATATCCTGTTATGCCCATAGGACCATAGGTTATAGTGTATACATTATCTCATCACCCATTTAAACACATTTCACATACATATATGAGTGAAGCCAATTTTCCATCATGCACATCTACCCATTCTTCGTTGGCGGCATGCTCACATATATCCCCATACATAATTCCTACCTTCTCCAACATATGTAAGATGGTACATATTTGAGTATTCTTACATTGTTAATTTTAGCCATTTCGATAACATGCATATTAACAATTAAGGTAGGATGAAGATAAACACTCTTATTACAGTGATGAACAGGATGTCTTCAGATGTATGTTTATATAAGGCCTATATTTCTCTTGAATATAACGTGCAAAACATTATTCCTATTAATATAATCAAAACATATAAACATTGTAACTTATAAATTAGTTTAGCACATATAAGATACACCTATAAGTATACTTTCTACTGGAGTAATATTTTAAAACATCATCATGATATCTTTTTGTCATTCTTGGCCGAAATATACACATTCACACACTTCACTTTACTTAGTAGTTCATACCTAAAACTTTGTTTACATGTATCTTCCTAGACTCATCAAAGACTTCATCAACATGTAAATATACACACATATTGCCGTGAGGGTGGGATATACCTATCATGTTGACTACATCAACACACAAACCGTCCGTATGTGTCACAAGTGTGACATGCAAGACATCTTTCCTTACACTCTAATCATGAACATACACATATAAAATAAATTTTGTCAAGGTCACAAGGGGATGAACATGCAAATGCTCTTTCTTCAAGTTCTTAGTGTTTACACCATTTTAGTGAGCATGCATGATCCATCTTTAGATTTTAACACATTAGACTTATTTTAAAAATGCATGTAGAAACTAGGAAGAGATACATGCCTTTGTTTTTGAATCTTACGCTTAAAATAGAAAAGACTTCTCTTTTTTTCTCTTCTTGATAATCTCACGGCCTAGTTAAGAAAAATAGAGTGAAGTTAAGTCTTTTGGAAGATGAGTGATAAAAGAATGCTTGAAGAAATGAGTTTGGTTTCTTAACTTGAAGATTCTACATAGGAAAGTTGTTCTTCATTGATAATTGAAGAATTTCTCTCTTCTCCTAAGCTTGGAACTCACGGTTTTAAGAGTTGGGAAGGAGAGAGGAAATCTTGTCTTAGGTGAGATAAGCGGGAGAGGGAAAGAAAATTGGTTGATTGAAATGAGAGAAGAGGGGTAGTGTTGAGGTGAAGTCACCTCATTTCTCCTTGAAATGAGTCTTGGATGATGTGGGTTTGGAGAAGTGTTTTTGCAAACGGGTTCCTTCCTTTGCTTGTGTTGCTGCCGAGTTTTGAGGTGAGGGAGGGGAAAATGATGCTTTCTTGCCTTGGATAGCCGAATTCCCTGGAAAAGGAAGGAGGTGAGATTTCTTGTTCAACGTTTCTTGGTTGAAGGAAAAAGTAAAAGGAGATTGTGATGGAATAAGAAGGTGTTGTCTATTAAGAGTGGATAATGAAAAATTGATTAAGTTAAAAGACAACTTCCTTTGTCATCTTGCTAGGGCCGAAATTATTAATACTTTGGAGGAGGGATAAACTTTTTATTTTGAGTGTATAGAGGGAGTGAGGAGGTCCCTTGTCAGCCGACAGTTTTGTAGGAATGATGGAAAGAAATAAAGACCATTTGTCTTGTTTGAGAGTGGGGTGGGGCAGTCAGCTAGGGAGATGGGAGGGACAGTGATTATCTTGGTTGGGATGAATAATTGCACAAAAGAGAAATAGTTATAGGAGTAAGCTTTATGTTTTTGCTTTGTTGAAAAGAGGAAAAGGGATGTAGGGTGGAGGTGGCGTGCATAATGCATATTAGGGGAAGAAAAATAAGATTGGTTGTGAAGGGATGTGTGTGTACGTGAGCAAGGAAAAGTGGTAGGAAAGTTTGTTTTCTTTTTTTTTTCCTTATGTCTATTTTTCTTTTATATTTATTTAAAAAGGAGATATGAAAGTTTGTGTATTGATCTATATCTATCTAATTTAGTTGCTTAAAATATCACAACTATCTAGGATTATGATTTACTTGCTTATGTGCTTCACAAAAATTATCTAAACCGCTTCGAACGGTGCCACGATCGTATTTCGGATCCCTTCATAATTTTTTTCGTTTGGCTTTCTCAACTAGCCCGGAAATGCGGGTTGTAACATGTTTATCCTACCCCTTTTTTATTTTCAAGAACACTATTCCTTAGATTATCTACGAAGATGAAATGGTAGTCATATTTGTTATGGAAAGAAATATTAAAAATGATTATATGAGAATACGCGTGCGGTAATTTTATCATATTGGTTACCTTTATACCATACGTATATTTGGATCAGAAAAAGAAAAAGAAGAAGCAGTGTTCTGGAGATACATCTTAAGTTTTCCATATTGTATATATTTGGAAAAGTTATAGAATTAAATACCGAGCTAGCGACCGGTCCTTTAAGTTTTTCAGTGGGAACCTTTGACTTTTACGAGTTATTTTATATGAACCATTTTGTGTGACAAGTTCGGTAGGTATCGTCCTCTCCCTATCAAGAATTATATAGAAGAAAAGAAGAAAATAAATTTTATAGTGCAAACTTGTAACAATTTTACCTATGAAACAAATACTGCCGATGTAGTACCTGCAGCATCTATGGCAGTGAGAAAAATATTTGAGGAGGAATGCGTTGGTCAGTCATGTACAAATGCAGATGCCTGCAAGCCTGCTGTTTGTCTTTGTCCACCAGAGCTTCAAGATTCCTCTGGAATTAGCATTTGCGTCTCCGAAGCAAAATAGAAATAAAACAACTGATTATATGAGCTTCAACATTCGCCTGGAATTAGCAGTTGCATCTCCAAATAAAACTGTTTTGCCTCGGATATGTACGTCAGCATTATCTACTCCAAAAAAATTATACTAGAAACAAGGATACAGGCTCCTTTCCATTTGACTTAAAAATAAACAAATTTTGTCTTGTGGTTCGTATGTTATCATTTTGCGTGATTGTTGGGGACGTGGTTTCACTACTAAAAATATAGCCTTTGAAACTTTTGAAAACTTCACAGTACTTAGAAATACGTAATGTTGCCGTGTGATATGTACTTTATGCGTCTTGTCAATGCTGGGGCAAGGCCCTCGAAAAGTTGATATATACAAATGTGTTAAGGTTTGTGTGTTAATCAATGTCTCTTTTGCATAAGTTCATTAGTGCTACAATCTTATGACTAGATACTTCTTAATCGTCAACAGAACGTATTGTTATAACCGGAAATTTTTAAAAGGAAATATTAAAAGAAAAAATTATAAATATAAAATATAGATAATAGTTATCCTTATATTATTTTGTTAAGATAGGAAATAAGAGATAGAACCAAACTCTAAATGATTAATCCTAAATGGCATATTCATATATCTCTTAGGAAACCAAAGTATCTATATAATACATCTTAGACCACAACACCTGCAATAAACACCATTAGAGGGGGATGAATAGTAGTTAGTGGAAATTACACTATTTTAAACCCTTTGAAAAATTATCCTCGAAATAGAATCTGAAACCTTGTAGTGGCAGTACTCTTTCTTTAATAATTAAAAGTCTCAGTATACAACTTCAAAAATTATGAAATTCTTCAGAAATCAATTTCAAGGCCTTAAGTATATACTGTCCAAAGAGGGGCAAAAAAATAAAATCGTTGGCCCTTCAAATATATAAAAAGATTCAAATGGTCAATCTGGACAATTTTGGACAGAATTATGTCAAAATCTGAAAGACTATAACTTTTTATTTACTCAGCCAAAAAGGTTGATTTTTATGTCAAATACTCCTTAGAACGTCTAATTTAAGTTTCCAAAAGGTCATGACCAGAATCCATGCTTAATAAAATAAAAAAGCACGTTTCTTTGAAACTGGTCAGATTGATGCGACAATGGAACAGTAATCTTTTAAAGATTGAAAGTGCAGCGCCTCGTCCGAAACCAGGGTTCCGGCTCAGTGCACCCGCCGTACTCTACTCCAAAGAGTACAAGGCGTCGATATTATACAAGTGCATGTCGACATGAATAATAAATTGATTAGCGGAAGCATCATAATATAAACAATTATATCCGACATGCACTGCACTACATCATAATCTGTTCAAGTCATAATATACAGGATACTGAAATCCTCTGAAATACATCATAAACTGAGACCTAACGCCTTTGGAGCGAATCTGTTGGTATGTTCTTCGTTATCAATAGTCTATCTAGTCTTTCCTCAACAAGCCTATGTAGTGTTACCTGTTATCTGGAAAGTGGTAAATAGACAAGTATGAGCGATAGCCAATCTTTTAATCGCTCAGCAAGTCTATCCGCCTAGGTTCATCATGTGGATCATGCATGGTGAACATTAATGCAACATGGATAGTGACATGTAAAGCTATGCAATGTCGGATAAATACAGTAAAGCATATATCAGACAAGTACGTAAAGCAGGTAACTCATGACAGTCAACGAACCATAGCCAAATCATATCATGTCAATTACATCAGGTAACTTAACATGCATTAACAGGCAGTGTACGGCAGCAACATTACATAAAAACAGATGAGTAAATACTTCTAATGACATCTATAATACTAAATGAGTTCACATACCTGAAGTTCTTTGTGCCGACGGTCATACTAGTAACATAAAGAGTATGAAGGAAAAGACTACTTTTACTATGTTCCGATAATAATGCCATATGATGAATGTGATATGACGCAAACCACAACAGTACAATACAATGATGCAAAACAAAATAGTACCATACAATACGCTAGATTAGTCATGGCCTTTCTTTTCTCCATATAAACCATAAGTCGGCCACGAATGACTCCGTCTATACAATATCCCAGCAACTTGCTAGAGGAATTACGCATGTGCCAATACAATACAATATCCATGCAACCTACGAGAGGAATTACGCACGGGACAATACCATAAAATATCCCGGCAACCTACGAGAGAAATTACGCACGGGCCAATACAATACAATATCCCGGCAACCTATGAGAGGGAATTACACACGGACCAATACAATACAATATCCCGACAACCTACAAGAGGAATTACGCACGGGCAAATACCATACAATATTCCGGTAATCTATGAGAGAAATTACGCACGGGTCAATACAATACAATATCCCGGCAACCTATGAGAGGAATTACGTACGGGCCAATACAATACACAATTGGAACATGAACATAACGCATAAATAAAGGTAACATAATACATCTCCTATAAGCGTAATATAGGTATAAAAATATACTTCACATACTTGAGCATCAATATGATGAAAACATCATAACTCACAATTAGGCATTTGGCCGAGATAGCATACACGCACATATGGACACCCACACACGGTTGTGATTTATTTTCTACCTAGTCATGAAATGTAAGTTTGTCACTTAGCACATTATTTGCAACATTCTTCATATAACTATTCAAAATGTCATGACACTCAGAATAGGCCTTTTGGGCCGAAATCTTATACACTCACACACACTTATACACTCTAGTATGTGTTAAGTACATAACTGTTTTAAGTTGTTTATGTGTATAAATATTAAATAACTAATAAAATTATCATTGTTGCAATTTAAGACCTTTGGCCGAAAGTTTACATTTGCACACTAGTTCGCATACTTAAGTAATACTCACATATAATATATTTTCAAGTCTCTTTATGAATACATAAATATGTACTCTAATGTCTATATAATTTGTTACCAAAACTCATTCAAGGCCTACTGGCCGAAATTTTTATATATACACACATACTCTTTTACAATTTTTTAATTTCATGCAAAACCTACACTCGTATTAATTATGCCATTTTGCAATCATCATCTTATCACAAAAGGAGCGCATGCACACACAATACACATTGCACAAGTAAATTAATTTACCACATATGGATACACATAAAAGTATTCCAGTGATTTTTAAAACCTCATCATGGTACCATTTAGCTACCTTTGCCGAAATTTAGGTGCATTCCACATGCTCACACACAAACATATTCCTAGCCTTTGACTTATCACCTTCTTGTATGCAAGTGTCCTAATGCCTATTGATGAGAGGAAATTACATAATATGTTATACATCCATTTTATAGGTCTTGGACTTAGCTAAGCATAAGAGAAACTTTATTGGACTATGCACATGCCTACTAGACCGAGAGTGAGGAAGTACACATTCAAACTTTATACACTTCCTTAGACATTTTCCATTTTCATACATAAAAGTAATTAAACAACACACCTCCATTACCTTCATTTCCATTCTTTGACAGAATCCATGCATACATACCCACATATTATTTTTACCTTCATCAAATATACACAAGATGGTTCATTCTTGAGCATACACATATTGTTCATTCTAGACAATCCAAGGACATACATATTAACAACCAAAATCGAGATGAAGATGAACACTTGAATCATGATGATGATTATGATGACCTCACATGCATATCTATGTAGGGCCTACATTTATCTTAATTCTAATATGCAAGGCATTTTCCTCCTACCTTCATCACAATGTGTTGGTGTATGACTAATTTTACTAAGACCATGAGATATTGCATATGCAAGTTCGCTTCCTTCATGCTCATAGTAAATATACAATTTCCTATTAGACATGCATGATCCATCCTAGGTTTTTACATAATAGAATCCATTCTTAGGTTGTTAGCATAAAAGGTTCCATTTTAGCATTCATGAAAAAACTAAGAAGAGAGACTTGCCTTTATTATTGAACCTTTAGACCAAAAATAGATATCTTTGCTCCTTGGTAGCTCACGGCTTAGGGTTCCTTGATGTTTTCCTTCCTTGATTTCTATACTAACTCTCGGTAGAAAAAGGGAGCAAGGGAAGAGAGGTATTGGTTTGAGGGCGGAGGAGTGGAGAGAAAAGGATTTGAAGAGGATGAGACTTTTGCCCCCTTGAAAATGTAGAATAAGGGAATAAAATAAATTATTCTTCTCTTTTTCTGTAGCATGGCCGAAAGTTGGAGTAGATGAGGTAGAGTATTGTCTTGGGTCTTGGTTGGAAAGGGTGTGAAAAGAAGAGAATAGTGTAAAGATGAAGTGGTGTACATGGGAAAAGTAATAAAAGTCTCCTAGTAAACGGTGCCTGCCGAAAGTTGGAGAAATTTTGGGAATATTTGTCTTGTAGAGGAATTCTAGATTATTTATTAGATAGAGAAAATCATGAGATGAAAGATGGAGTGTGAAGGAAATGTTTAATTTTCCTTCACCTTGTCGGCTAAGATTTCAAAAGAAAAGAGGGTGGGGAAGAAAAAACCATCTTTTTCTCTATGTGGAATAGAAAGATAAGACAAGAAAATACAAGTCTTGTAAGGAAAAGTGAGAAATTTGGTACACTTTTGGAAGTTTTTTTTGTAAGAAATCATTCATTCTTGTTTGTGAAGAGATTTTGAAAAGCTTTTGTAGTCCTCAAGAGGGAAGGGTACGGCTGGGGCATTTTTGAGGGGGGTTGATTTGGCCATTTTGTAAAACAACTCCTTTTATGCCCAAGTTGGTTTTTTTATTTGTTGCATAATTTGTTTGTTACATATCCTTATTTTATTTACTTATTTATATAACATGTATAACATACTTGGTACCATATTTATTAATGCTAGACGTGACATGTTTTGCTTGATAAAGAGACACTGGAAAGACAACGGGTCAGAATACGAATGTATATGTAAATGAGTATACATGTATATACATAGTTTGAAAGGTACATTTTAAAATTAGTATGCTTTATAAAAATAAGATTTTCATGATATCACAATAGTCGTATATATGTCCGACCCGTTCGTTATCTACTCCCATCAAGTCTCGCTATATCTGTTAACTTAGCGTTCTATTATTATTTTGAGTGTTTCTAACCCCGATACATAATGTCGATTTCTTTATTAATCTTAAATAAAAATTTAAAATCCGCCAAAATTTTATCGACATCGCATTTGTGTCCTATTTTCCATCATCTTATTTCATTTTCCATTGACCCAGAAACGCGGGTTGTAACAGAAAGACTAACTTTTCTTTGCTTAAATCGAGTGATTCTTGGTATAAATGAAAGCTAATAGTCTGAAGTTTAGCTCCACCAAAAATCAATAATTTTGAAAACTTTTTGCTATCTTTTTTTCCAGTCGTGTAAATTTAAGTTAAAACTGCAGCAAAAACGGGCAGAAAGTAGAAGAAAAGAACTGTTGGACGGTACAACTGCAGTAAACACCATTAGAGGGAGGGTGAATAGTGGTTAGCAAAAATTACACTACTACCCTTTAAAAAAATCCCCTTTGAACAGAGAATCTGAGACCTCCTTAGATTCAATACCCGTTTTGGAAAAATTCAAAACTTAGTATACACAATTCTAAAAAATTATGAAGCTTTTCAGAAATTAACTTCAATGTCTTGGCTAGATTCTGTCAAAAACTGAGACAAAAATAAGATTGTTCGACCCTTCAACGAAATAAAAATATTCAGATGGCCAATGTGGACAGAATTGGACAGAATAATGCTGAACTTTGAACACGTGTTTCTCCTTGATTACTCAACCAAAATGGTTGATCTTTATGTGAAAACACTCCTTAGGATGTCTCGTTTATGTTTTCAAAAGGCTCTGACCTGAACCTATTCTTGATTAAAACAGAATTTAAATTTGCGTGAAACTGGTTAGACTACAGCTAGAATGGAGCAGTTATTTTGCAACGACTAAAAGACTAACTTTCCTTTGCTCAAATCAAGTGATTCTTATTGCAAATGAAACTAACAGTTTGAAGTATAACTCCACCAAACATCACGAATTTGGAAAGTGTTTTGCTATTTTTTCAGGACATGTGAAGAAATTATGCTCGAATCAGTAACGTGGTAATGCAGCATAAGGGAGTACATCCTAAAGATGACTCACATGGCTTCTCAATTAAGAAACATGAAACTTAATGTCTCAGATGACATGCTAGTGGTCATGATTCTGAATTCCTTACCTCCTAAGTTCAAACACTTTCTGGTCAGTTACAACAGCCAAAAGGAAAAGTGGATAGTGAATGAACTTATCTCGCATTGCGTACAAGAGGAGGAAAGGCTTAAGAATGAGGGACATGAGATTGCGAATGCTGTCACCACCAAGTCCAGTGGTAAGAAACGTAAAGCTGCGGAGAAAACTGAGGAGCAAAAGGCAGAAAGGTGCGGCTAATGCCGACGCAGCCAAAAGCATGTCTTGATTCTTTTGCAAGAAAGAGGGACATCTAAAGAAGAACAGTACCGGTTATCATTCTTGGCTCAAGTATAAAGGTACGTTCTTAGTTTGTTCTGAAATTAATTTTGTTTCGGATATAGCCATTTGGTGGGTCGATACGGGAGCCACGCCTCACTTATCTGTGACTATGTAGGTTGGCTCAGCCACAGAATACCAAGGGACAATTAGAGATACGTATATTGGGGAAATGGCAGTGGCACGAAGGTTGAAGCCGTAGGACATTTCAGATTGCTGTTGACTTTCAGTTTTTATCTACACTTGCATGATACATTTGTAGTTTCATCATTTAGACGAAACCTTATTTCATTTTATCGATTGGATAAAAGTGGCTATTATGGTTTTCTTGGAAATGGAAATATCCATCTTTATCATGCGTCTAGATTAATTGGTCATGGCAAAATGTCTGAAATTGACAAGCTTTACTCAATAAGTGTTGCTTCAAACTAAGAAAACTTGCATGTTGTTATGCGAAATGTTAAAGCAAAATTAACACATGAGAATTTAGGATCATTATGGCATCGACATTTAAGACACATGTCCAAAAGCAGAATGAAGCGTCTTGTCAAAAACGAAATTCTCAATCCTTTAGACTTAACCAATTTTGATTCGTGTGCATTTTGTGCTAAAGGAAAACAAACTAAAGTCTGAAGATATGAAGCAAATCGTGCAAATAGTCTATTAGAGTTGATTCACACCGATATAAGTGGCTTATTTCATACGGCCACCCGAAATGGCCACTCTGATTTTATCAATTTTATTTAAGAATATTCATGATTTGGCTACATATTCTTACTTAAGGAAAAAAGCGCAAGCACTGGACATGTTCAAATCATTTAAGCTGAAGTTGAGTTACAACTCAACAAAAGGATTAAACCGTCAGATCAGACCATGGAGGAGAATACTATGGTCGATGTGATGGGCCAGGGGAGATATGTCCGGGACCATTTGCTAAATACTTAGAGAAAAATGGAATCATCTCTCAGTACACCATGCCTTGGTCACCAAGCATGAACAATGTAGTTGAAAGACAAAACTGCACGTTTATAGACATGGTACGTAGTTGATAAGCCAAACTACGCTACCATCATTCTTTTATGGAGAAGCGCTTAAAACCGTAGCTTACATCCTCAACCGAGTACCACCTAAAGCAACAATCAAGACCCTTTACGAGTTATGGACTAAGCGCAAGCCTAGCCTTAACCACATTAAGGTTTGGGGTTATCCAGCAGAGGCAAAGCCTTACAAACCAAATGAAAGAAATATGGACAAATGTGGTTAGTTGCTATTTCGTTGGTTACGCGGAAAGGTCACGAGGGTAAAATTCTATGATCCCACAAGTAAATTATTTTTCGAAGCAAATTCTATAAAGTTCTTTTGAGAATACTTTGGTTCCGGAGGGAATGACTTGCATTAGTAGATCATTGAGTTAGATGAGGGTCACTCAGATGCGACAGAAATGCGAATCGAACCAACATTTTAGGAGATAGCATCAGTGTTACCCGCACCTGAGGTACCTCATCCTAGTACTGTCGCACCACAGGAATAAGTTCCTGCGAAAGTCATTTAAGAACAAGAAGAATTGCCTACGAATGCAGTTCAGGAACCTGCAGTATCCCAAGAATAAGTGCCCCTAAGGCGATCCACTCGTGAAAGGAGAAACCCCGTACCTAGCGACTATGTGGTATATCTCCAAAAACACGAATTCGATGTTGGCATGATGGACGATGACCCTGAAAACGTCCAACAGGTATTACAATGTAAAAATTCAGAGAAGCAGATCACGACCATGGAAGAAGAAATTAAGTCTATGCATGAAAACAAAGTATGGGAGGTCATCTCGTTACCTAAAGGTTCACAACCCATTGGTTGTAAACGGATATTTAAAACCAAACGAGATTTAAAAGGCAATGTAGAATGGTATAAGGCCAACTTGTTGCTAAAGGGTTTACCTAAAAGAAAGGCATAGACTATACGAAAACCTTGTCTCCAGTATCAACGAAGGATTCCTTTAGGATAATCATGGCTTTAGTGGCACACTTAGACCTTGAGCTACATCAGATGGATGCCAAGACTGCATTCTTAAACGGAGAACTCGACAAGACCATTTACATGATTCAACCACCTCAATTTGAAGTGGGAGATCCAAAAGGCATGGTTTGTCGACTAAAGAAATCCATCTATGGACTCAAGCAAGTGTCTCGACAGTGGTACTTTAATTCGCCAAAGTGGTTGCCTCTTTCTGTTTTGAGACAAACCAAATTGACGAATACGTGTATCACAAGTTTAATGGGTGCAAGTTCATATTCTCAATCTTTTACGTGGATGATATACTTCTTGTAACAAACGATGTAAACATATTGAGCAACACCAAAACCTTTCTGAGAAAACACTTCCAAATGAAATTCCTTGGTGAAGCCTCATTTGTGTTGGGATTAGAGATACGAAGGAATCGTAACCAAGGTATCTTAGGTCTCTCGCAACAAGCATACATTTGAAAGGTGTTGAAGCGGCATAGTATGGATAAGTGTCAACCATTGAATACTCCTATGGCTAGAGGAGACAAGTTCAGCCTAAAGCATTGTCCCAAAACTAAGTTTGAACGTTCACAGATCCGGAAAACTCCCTATGCTTCGGTGATAGGGAGTATAATGTATGCCCAAATATGCACACGACCAGATTTGGCATACATTACTGGAATGTTAGATACCTCTGTGATCCGAGTAAGAATCACTAGATCGCAACAAAGAGGGTGATGAGATACTTACAAGGAACAAAGCAACACGTGCTGACGTATAAGAGATCTGATGAGTTAGAGATCACTAGATACACAGATTCCGATTTCGTTGGATGCTAGGATAGCATGAAATTGGCCTCAGGCTACGTATTTACTCTGGCCGGAGGAGCGATCTCATAGAAAAGTGGAAAACAGACCTTATTGGCGTCCTCCACTTTGGAGGTGGAATGCATGGCATGTTTCCACGTATCTAACCAGGTGATATGGCTATGAAATTTTGTCATAAGGCTACGAGTGGTGAACACTATCTCGTCTCTAATGAAGATTACCTGTGACAGTAATGATGCGGTGCTGTATTCAAATAACAACCGGAGTTCATCAAAAGCAAAATATATAGACGTGAAGTATCTAGCTGTTATAGAAAGAGTTCAGAGTGGTCTAATCAGAATTGATCATATTTGAAAAGACTCCATGGTGGCTGATCCTTTGATTAAGGTCGTGGAACCCATAGTGTTTCTGAAACATGTTAGCCGTATAGGTCTTAGTTCGGTTAAGGATGATTTGTCCTAGTGGGAGTCTAAGGGGTTTATGCTTTCTTATGCTCAAACAAGTTGATTGTCTTAATGTTTTTCAGACAAACAGCATAATGTAAATTTCAATGATGTTAAAGTTTTCTGCCGATGTAATGTACATTAAGCGGTCACGACATACATTCTGAATTCTGTTGTTCTCGCTAAGTTAGGGCCAAGCTGGAATTAGATATGTACGATTACTTAGCATATTAATTCCACACTATATATCCAGTGCAACATTCATGTCATTCAGTGGAATGTTATTATCTGATTTAAGAAGGACAAGTAACTAATTCAATGTGGCGGCGTGTGGCTTAAGTCTTTTGCTAACATTTGCTGATGGACCGGAAAAGGTAAGACACACTAAGGGACATTCATTAAGGGAGCTCAAACGAGTGACATATAATCTTTAAAGAAGCATACATAGTCCAAGTGGGAGATTGTTAGAATTAACTCGTGACACGTGTAATGTGCAGCATGTTGATTAAGTAAACATGAATTAATCATAAAGTGGATGTTATGCATGATAATTTAATGTCACATAGTCACATAATAATATTAATTATTGCATAAAACATCCACACATTAAGTGATCACTAGGGCGTGTTTGTGGATGTATGGTGTGGTTTAAAATAGAAACCCTGAATATGTAGAAAGTCATATGGTTAGAGACCGTGATGGATGGACTCAAAGTGCAACGACCATAAAGTGTACGACGTCTGGTCCCCAAGGGGAGACAACCCACGTGTAGTTAGTAGAAAACTGTTGGTACATATGATCAAATATTAAATAATATTTAATGTGGATAAAGATTACTTGATGATAACATCAAGTATATCATCCCTTTGGTGATAAAGATGAGAAAGAGTGTTCATCAGTAAAGGAAAAGGATTTGGTTGTCATCATAACTCTGAATCCTATCACAATCAGGATTCTCCCTCTATTAAAGGAGGAGGGTCTTCACCTCCTCATACATTAAGGGGCAGCCGGCCATAAAGGGAAAAAGGAGAGGGAGTACCAACCTTTTCTATACAGCCCGCATTGCCTAGCCTCTCCATCGGTTAAATCAGTGAATTGTTGAATCCATTCAAGGGGTGCATCAACAATTGGAGGGAGGTCGTGAATCCTTGGATCACACCAGATTCATCAACCAGCCGGAGAAATTACGTGGTGAGCAGATCAACATCAAACATGGAGCAAGGTAAAATTATGTCTTTTGTTACTTTGCCCAGTGACTCGATTAAACGGTCCTTATTCAAGAATTTTTCAAATAAATCCAACATTTCATGGATAGGCAAGTCTCCTATTTTAATTTTCAACCCTGTTAGTAACCTACTCAGATACAAATTAACCTTCTCTTCAAAACATGGAAAGTAAGATAGCATATAAATGTATCAAACGGGTGCAAGCATAACACAGATAAGAAAGTTTGCAAGTAAAGAGCAGAAATTGCTAAAGCAGAAAACGAAGAAAATGCAAGACTTGCATGTGGAAAATGAATGAATAGGTGATGCAACTCATACAAATGTAGCACAATAACATATGGAAAGCAGAGGAAGTAAGCTTGGATTGGCAGGTTTTGTAGAAACAAGCTCAGCCGAGGTGCGCTGAATTGAACATAGTAGCTGCCATCCCAGGGAAATGAGAAGTGACTGAATTTAGCCGAGCTGAGATGATCTAAATATAAGAGTATCTGAGCTAAGAATGGAAAAAGGGAGGTTGTTCTTAACTGACGAAGTACTACTGCGGTGCTGAGGTGATCAAAAGAGTGAAAGGAAGAGGTAAGGTGAAAAGGAGCACAAAACTAAGACTAGAGAAGAAGGACATCCAAACAGAATTGGAATAAAGATGTGCTAAGCCGAGGTGACAAGGTGAAGCACAAGTCAGACAACAAAGCTAAGGCAGCGCTGCAACACTTAGTCTAATATAACTTAGTACTTTTATTGTACATATGGCCGAGCAGAATAGGTAACTGGTGGTTACCTTGTAACTGTTAGGAATCACTATAGATAAACAGTAACCAATGTACAAGTGGAAAAAAGAAACCTTTAGAGGAAGAAAAACTCCTATAAAAGGAGAGGAACTTTTTAAATTTGATTCTTACCTGAATTAATGTTCAATCCTTTCAATCTCGGCATGGTATCAGAGCCAATCGATTCCTTTTAATTACCTGATTTTTTTCCTTAAAATCCTTAATATTCTTTAAATGGCTACACCCTTCAGTTCCACTGAATATACGGAGGCCACATCCATTTTGGGGCAAGCATCCGGAGTGTCCTGTGGTCCTAAAGTCTAATGATTCCTCCATTGTCATCACCAGCCACAAGCTAAATGGAGATAAATACCTCTCGTGGTCTCTGATGATACGTTCTATGTAACCCGAAAATTCCGATGACTTCATGATGTACAACACTACAGCAGAAATCTGGGCTGTAGTGAAGGAGATGTACTTAAAACAAAACAACATCTCCGAACTCTATGAGATCGAGCTCACCTTCATGAGCTTCAACAAGGCACTCTAGCGTTGCACAAATATTATCTTCTACCGACCGAGGTATGGCATCATATTGATTCCTTTGAAACACATCAATGGTCTTGTATCACTGATGATGCTCTATATAAAGAAATAACAACACTGAAGCGGGTATTTTGCTTCCTGACTGGAATTGTTATGACCCGCATCTTTGGAACGTCAGGAAAAAAATTAAAAAAATAATACAATAGAAAATGAAAATAAAATGTTAACTATAGATAAAATTATCATTTAGTATTTGAACAAAATTTGAGAAATTAGGAAAGGAATTATTTAGGAGATCCATCTTACAAAATTTTTCTTATACATACTATGTCACACCCTCATTTTTTCTTATTGTCCAAAAATATGAAATGGACTAAGGTAGCATACCAATAGACACTTGAAAAATGGATCGAGCGATAGATTACTTGATATCGGTATATGGCTAAATTAGGAAACAAACATAGTATGAGCATATGAGAAAATTTAAGTAAGATTACTAAGTAACAATTTAAGTTACTAGAATAAATTAAATCTAAAGAAAAAGACCTGACACAAATATTTTGTCACAATTAAATAAAAGGAAAAAAATTAGACTTATGGGAAACTTATTATCCTCTTACACATGTGTTGGAATAAAAGACAAAAAACCCTCCCAACCCATAAAAAAATCAGTCAAGACCCATTGGAAGGAAAAGAAAGAAAAAGCCTTCCAACTTGTCATGAGATGCATGCATGAAACCTCATCATAACCTTCAAAGATGTCATAAGTTGCATGTATGACTTACCTTTTACCCAGCCACTACCCTAAGCCCTTTGATTGGCCGACCCTTAGGAAGAAAGAAGAAAATTTTTTTGTTAAATCAACACTCCGACAAAATGTCAAGTGTAGAAAATTGTGTAAGAATCAAATGATGAAATTTTGTCATATTCTAACCACTCAAACTCTCCATTGGCCGGACACTTTGTAGAAAAGGAGTAGAAAATGAGTCTTCATTTAACAAGAAGTCATCATACCCCTTACCAAAAGGCTTCCACTATGTCGTAATCCCTGCACTTCTCCAAGAAGTTAACTATTTTTCTTCCCACTACCTTATACCTGGCCTCTTGCAAAATGGATAGAAGAGGATATTTGTCTTCATCAACCAAAGTCATCGTACTCCTTTTACCCAAAAGCTTCCACCATGTCATAACCCTTACACCTTTTCAACAAACCAAGCAACTCTCCCTTCCCACTCTCTTTGGCCGTCCACCTTAAGTCAAAAGGGGAAGAAATTTTTTTTCCTAACACTCCACCTTCTTCCAATTTCAAGACATACATATATCATGTGTCTTCCTACTCCATCCAAGAATACATGATGATATTTTCCCACTCCACTATGCACCCCTATCAGCCCCTTTAGCTTAAAAGATGGGATTTTACTTCTCTCTCTCATTCTTCACTTCACACTTCCATTTCCACTCAAGAACAACTCTCTTTCTTCCTCCAAGAAAGAAAAATAAACTCTTCAAACTCATTCAACCCCTTCTTGGCCGAGACTTTAATAAAGAAAAGTAAAAAAGAAAAACGTCCTCTCTTCATCCCACACCATCACTCCAAGACAAGAACTAAGACACCTCTTTCATCAAGTGTAGTAGCCGAAATTGTAGAGCCAAGGAACAAGAAGAATTAAGGTAAGAACTTTATTTATAATGAGTTTAATTTATTCTATCTATCACTATTTTAAGTTGCTCAATCCATCCTCCTTAATGAGCTCTAGGCCATGACCTCCAAAGAAGGAAGAAGAAAGATTTCTCAAAACCAAGGTGAAGAAATCTTCCCATACAAATTAGAACTAAGTGAAAAAGACAAGTAGTCTACCTAAATCCTTCATGGACTTTCAAATATTAAAGTATATATGTTCATACTAAATCTTGGATCATTCATGATGTACTTTCAATGTTTTAGTATGATGAATATGCAAAAGCTATGTTCGTACGTGATGTATATGATGTGAAGTATGAATCCGTATAAATATGTTAAAATGATAAATGATATGGTCTCAGTATAAATGAAAAGAAATGAACCACCCTTATGTGGTTGTATATGGAAATTAACAAAAGAGTATGAAGTCATATGATATATTAGGAAAAAGCTACTGAGAAACTAACTCTGAAATATTTGTTAATGCATTTTTCCATGATGATCATCATATATGTATTTTCATGGTATTCTCGGTTTTTCTATATTTTGGTGGTCTTGATATGGCATGTTTATGATGCATCATATTCACGACTATAATTCTAGATCACAAAAGTTGTTTCTTGATGATCATTATGCCTATATTCATACATACACACACGGCCTAGGTGGGCTGTTTTAGCCTCTTCACTTGAGCTTGATCATCCATCTTCATAATGAAGTGTAATCTTGATGATCATGGCTCAATAAGATATCTTTTCATGTTTTTCATCATCTTTTATGTTTCATGAATTTTCATCATACTCTTAGTCTTAAAGTCCATAGCTTTTACGAAAATTATCGTGTATGTGAGTATGTTGGTACAAGGTCATGAATATGAGACATAATTTAGTGGTGGAAAGAACAAGTTAAAATAAGTTGCATGTTACATCTCATTAGACCTTGGATTTGTATGGAAATCACTATATGTTAGAAGATTAAATGTCAAACTTATAATATATGTATGAGATGTGAATAAGATAAGATTTATGTGTTGCGTGAGTGAGGTGTAACCCACATCCCTAAGGAATATTTGTGGACCAAATTAATTTGTTACACGTTAATAGATATTTTCTTTATGCAAATAAAACTTTTATAATCTGAATCTCCAAGTTGGATAGGTCTGATACAAAAGGGGCAGAAAATACAATAATACAACTATCTAATGTAAGGGGTGTGTTGGTCAGTTAAGATGTGCCCCTTAACAATTTTAGGGACTTCATTAAGTGATTGGTATTGTAAGAGTGTCCTATGTGTCATCGCTTGTTGTGCATATAGTGTGTCGTGGCGTTTGCCTCCCGAGGGACATAATCAACATTTACCTGCAAGGCTGTTATCAAAACCTTTGTTTTATCAATAATTTCGTTCAAATGTCCTCCCATTTCCTTCAATTTTGTCTTCGACATGTAGATGAGGCTGCTGGAGTCTGATTCTACATCAAATTTGCAGGATTTCTTACCAAAATAGCAAATCGTGAGGAGGAGAGTTTGAGCTTCAGCTATAAGCAGATCAACCTGTGGAAGAGCAAAGGAGATAACTTCGATAATGTTACCGTTGTGATCTCAGGCTATCGCTCCTCTGACCGATTTTTTTTGCAGCATCAATATTGATTTTGAAACATCCTTCAGGTGTGGGAGACCATTTGACAATCTGTCTTCTAGGGCGCTTTAGGTGAGGAGATATTCCAGCATCGACAAAGGTCGGAATTGTTGTAGCCAATTTTGTTCTGTTGATAGATTGGTTTGAGTACTTGTGCTAGATTGGTTTGATTTGTTCACAGTTGAGCCATAAATGATCCACAGTTAAGCTTGCTTGTCTGCAAATTGGGCATATTGTCGGGTATGGGGTTTGGAACGAACTAAGAAGTTCTGGAAGGGGCAGTGCCTTATTGTGTAGTCTCTAAAGGAAGATGCTAATCTTTGGAACTTGTCTCTTATCCCAAACATATTTGTAGTCGAGTCCTTGATTCTTCTTTCGCCTACATTCTTCATAGACAGTTTTTAATGTGAAATAACCAGCTTTAAATGGTTTCCAGGTCCAGTTGTCTGTGTTTTTATTTGTCCTGTATTGGCAGAAATTATGAATCCGTGTAATCCATTTCGATGTGGGTGAGTCATAGGCCTTGGTGAGTTCACTATTTCGCCTAGCATACTTTGAGTGCATGTATTCAGTCCACAGAGATTGCTGAGTGCTGAGATTCCACCATATTTTGCAGGTATAAGCTTCTAAAGATTCCGAATGTTTCTTATTCCTAGTCTTCCCTCCATTTTAAGATAATAAAGTTTCTCCCACGATATTCAATTGTGTCTTGTTTGTTCTGGGTTGGATCCCCAGAAGAATGCAGCTATTTTCCGATTTATGCAATTGAGAACCTTCTTACAAAGTTGAGTCACTACAAGTATATGAAGAGTAATATTAGATAGAACATATTTTATTAAAATTAACCTACCAGCTTGGCTTAACAGGTTAGTATACCATGCTTGTAGCTTATATTCAAAGTGGTGCATCAGGGGCCACAATGTCTAGCTTTGTTAATGTCTTTATGCAAAAAAATTCGAAAGGTATTTGATAGGCGTTGAACAATTTTCATTTTTAACATAGTTTCCATTTCCTGAAGTGTAGACTACTATTGTTTGCAGAAGCTACTAATTGATTTTTGTTGTTATTAACAAGCTGACCAGAGCTTTGTTTATATTCCTTTAAAAATTCCTGTATTTTTTCAGGTTGGGCTTACTACCATTGAGGAAAACGAGAAGGTCATCAGCATATGCCAAGTGAGAGATGAGGGGTTTAATACTGCATGTGGAGTAAGGTTCTATATGACCCGATTTCATTAAGGTATGAATTCCCCTACTGAATCCCTCTGAACTGAGTATAAAGAGCAAAGTGGAAAGAGGGTCCCCTTGCTTTACTCCTCTAGTGGGTTTAAAATATCTAGTAGGAGAACCATTGATTAACACAGAAAAGTAGGTACTAGAGAGGTGATTTATTTAGATTTATAGATCTCTGGCAAAATCCAAATTTGTTCATTATTGCAGTTAGGTAATCCCAATTTACCCTATCAAAAGACTTCCCCATATCTAGTTTTATTATGATAATTGAACCCCTCTGAGGCTTGTCTAGGAGATGGACCAGCTTATTGTCTAGAAGAATTTGTTTTAAAATGCCCCAGCCTTTGACAAAGTCTGCCTGTTGGGGGAAGGGAGATGAGCTTATGAAGAATAAGGCTCAGTCTAGTAGTTATTATTCTGGTGTTTGTTTTACTAGTGAAATTAGAAAACTGATATCCCAGTAGTCTGCGAATGTTTTAGCATTGTCTCTTTTAGGGATTAGAGTTATTGATGTGCTAGAGAAAGATTTAAGAATAGGGAGCCCAAGGAAAAATTCTTGGGATGATTGTGCACATCATGTTTAATTATGTCCCAGCAGTGTCTGAAGAAGTGGCCATTAAACCCATCAGGGCCGGCTGAGCTCCGAGGGTCAGGGGCCCAAACAACATCTTTTACCTCCTCAATAGTGGGAAGGGTAGTCAGTTGCTTGTTTTTCTCTTCAGTGACAAGGTTAGGAATGTAATGCAAGATACCTGTATTTTTTGATTCAGCTTCTTTTGAGAATAGGGATTGATAGTACATGAAAGATTTAGATTTACTCTGATCAATGCTGGTTAGTATTTAGCTTTCAGGAGTATGTATTATATGCATGGTTTGTCTTGTTCTCTTGGCTTTGACCACGGTGTGGACGAAGGAGGTATTGGCATCTCCTTCTTTTATCCAATTAACATTTGCCTTCTGTTCTTAGTATGTCTGTTCCTTGTTTGTTGCTTGAATTAATTGGGCTTGAGCTAGGTGATGTGCAGTCCAAGTTTCCTCGGTTGGGTCCAGGACAAAATCTTTCTCAACCCTTGTAGCCTCCATTTCTACCTATTCTACATAGCTGAAAATATTACCAAATATATCTTTATTCCATTTTCTAAGGTTTTTTTAATTGTTGGAGTTTATTACTGAGGCCTCTCATCCCGCCTGTTGTGGGATATGAATCACATTGGGTCTTTACATAATGATTGAAATAAGCATGTTGAGTCTAGAAATTTAAAATTCTAAAAGGCTTAGGGCCAGTATTGAGATTATTTTTTTGTCTGTAATAAGAGTGGAGAGTGATCCGATGTGCTTCTATTTAAGTGTTAGAGTTTTATTTCATCATACGTGTAGAAAATCATTGTTGTAGAAGCACCCATTTAACCTTCTCCAAACTTTGCCCTTGATCCTAGTTCCAGACCATGTATATTTATTTCCATGATAAGGGATTTTATGAAGCCCACAGAGGGTTGTACAATCAGAAAAATCTTGGAGAGATGATATAGAGGGGGTTTGATTCACCTTTATGGTCATCTACCTGTAGGATTGTGTTGAAGTCTCTTCCAATGAGTCATGAGAGAGTATTCTGACCATGGAACGTGGTAATTTCATTCTATAGCTCTTTTCTCTTTTGTATCGTGAGCTTACCGTAAACTGTGGAGAAAACAAATTTTTGTTTATTGTTAGTACATTGCATCTGAAAGCGACTAACCTGTTCCATTATTTGATATGTGATAATTTGAAAATGAGAATTCCAGAAGAGCCAGATTTGGCCGTTGTATGCAAAATGTCATGTTTATGGAAGTGCCATGTTTTGAAATTTTATGGAAAACAGATATGTTATGAATTTTGAAAGCATCAAATTTCATGAGACTTTTAAGCCATTGTTTTGAACAATCTTTGAGCCGATGACACTATTACATGGATCCAAGAGGAACTTAGGCATAGAAGTGTACTTGGTATGAATAGGAATAAGTGAGATCTTAGTATAAGATATGGATTTGAAAGTTAAGAATGGATATGTTTAAGGTTGGATTCTTTTGAATATAGATAGAAGAAGATTGTTGGTTTTACTATGTGCATTTTTATAAGAATGTGTAATGTAATGGAGATGTGTTATGTTCCTCATTCATGCATTATTATTTTCTCACACTGTCTCCCCATGTATGATGAATCCGGACGGACTAGTTGATAGGCGATTAGTGTTAATCGCTCTTACTTGACTTTATGACCATTGCAGGGAATAGGGATTACGACACAGAATTTATTAAGGAGGAGCCCGAGATAGTTTATCCTTGAGAGAAGAAGTATGCTTGGGAGTTTATCTTTTGGGTGTGTTAGACATTTGATGATGATGTACTTAGATTATTTTGTGATATTAGTATATTATGACTTGTACAGAATTATCACGATTTGTATTGGTATGCATGTCGTTTGTAAAATGTTTATCTTTATGTTGCTTATACTATGTCGATCGCTGATTTATATCGACATGCACATGTATGGTATCGACGCTTTGTACTTCTAATACAATGGATGGCCAGTGCCGAGACCCTAGTCCCAGGCTGGGTCGCTACAGGACTAAATCCAGAATTCAACAATGTTCGAAGTCGGATTTTGAGAACGAAGCCACTTTCGACCTTGAATGTTGCCTTCGCCGAGATCAAATATGAAGAGAGCCGTAAGAAGGTCATGATAGGATGTGCTCCAAATACAGAGACCTCAGAAATATATACTGAACAACCAGTGGAAGTATCTGGACTACCTATTAAATGACACTTTACCTCTCTCACAAGTTAAGTGTGAAAATATTGTAAAAAGAAAGGACATACAGTCGATGATTGTCGGAAGTTACAAGCAAAGCTAGTATGAGAAGGGAAACCACCACTAAAGTTTAGCAATGACCCCTGGAGACCACATTCAAAACCATTTACTGCTGGACAAAGTGCTGCACACCTTGGATCAGCTCAAGTAGCTGAAGCTGAGGTTCCTGCAAATGATCAGATTGCAACTCTGATTGAATTACTAAGCATACAACGTGGCCGAGTTGAATCAATCGAAGCTACAATGGCAGGCTACGTCCAGTCGAACTCTAGCAGTTTATAGATCATAGACTTGGGAGCGACTGATCATATGATTAATAATGGTAACTTTATGAACTCCTACTTTTTGTTTTCAGTAAATGAGGAGGTTAAAATTGCTAATGGGACTTGCTTAGAAGCTATTGGTATAGGCTTTGTGATAATTAATGATAAAATAAGTCTAAAAGATGTCTTGCATGTCCCTAGTCTAAGCTTCAGTCTATTATCAGTGGATAAACTTACTAGGGATAATAATTGAATAGCCTCCTTCTCATCCACATAATGTCGCTTATAGGAAAACAGAACGAAGGGGGTGATTGGCAGTGCTAGTAATATAGCGGGTCTATACTTACTGGAGTCAGACACTAGAGCCTTAATTAGCACAACTGAGCTTCCAAATGATCAGAATATTTTGCACACAAAAAATTCTTTTATAACGGATATTTTGCTATTGACTGGGCCATCCTGATCTTGTATATCTCAGACGTTAATGCCAAAATTGGTGTCTCCGAGAGAAAAAAAGACATCTCCTTGAAGTAAGGAGAGCCATTATGTTTGCAATGAACATACATGAACAATACTGGGGTGTAGCCTTGATAACAGCCACATACTTAATAAATAGGATGCCGTCCAGAACTTTATCACTTAAAACTCCTAGAGAAATACTCCTCAGGCACATCCCACACATTAAACTACTCTCGGGGTTTGCATTCAAAATGCTTGGATGTGTAGCATATGTACACATTCAGTCCAGCTTAAGGGAAAAATTGGATCCTATATCATTGAAGTGCATTTTCTTAGTGTACTCTCACTCAGAAAAAGGATAAAAGTGTTACTGCCCAACTAATAAAAGAATGCTTGTAACACTCGATGTCACATTTGATGAAAAACATGCATTTTATAATCCCTCAGCCAAAACAGAAGATTTAAGGCACAACGAATATTGGAAAATAATAGATAGTATAGACAACACTCAATCTAGCCCATTATTGCAAGTGCAGCAAAGGAAACTTGGTATCTTGGGTCGGCACGACCAATTCTCAGCCGAGAACTAACTGTTTTATAACCTCCAAAGATCAGAAAGTCCTGGGGTAGGGTAGCCGAATGGATACACCTGAACACACACAACCCACGAGAGAAGAAGGGAGTTCTATGGAAGAAACTCTAAGTATGAAACTGAATCCCAAATAGATGAAAGACCAATAGCATTAAGGAAAGGAACAAGAGAGTGTACTAAGAATTCCTTCTCTACCAAATACCCCACAGAAGATTTCATATCCTATAAGAGGCAGAATCCAACCTTTAGGACAGTTGTATGCTCACTTGATAATAATATCATACCCAAAAATATAGAAGAAGCACTGAGCCGGCTTGTATAGAGAACGATGTGCGTGAAGAAATGAATACCTTAATAAAAAAAATCAAACTTAGGAGCTAACTCCCAGCTCGGCTGCTATAAAACCAGTAAGGTTACGATGGATATTCACAGTTAAATATAACAATGATGGAACCATTAATAAATATAAAGCAAGACTAGCGGCCAAATGGTTCAGACAAACATATAATATAGATTATTTGGGAACATTTGCCCTAGTTACTAAACTAAATACCATTAGGGTCATTTTCTCTATAGCTGTTAATCTTGACTGAGAACTATGTCAACTAGATGCAAAAAATTGCATTTCTAAATAGAGACTTAGCTGAAGAAGTCTATATGTGTATACCACAAAGGTTCACTGGCAAAAACAATCAAGACATGGTCTGTAGGTTAAGGAAATCTATATATTGGTTAAAACAATCACCAAGGGCTTGGTTTAAAACATTCACTGAAACTGTGAGAGATCTGAAATTTACCAAAAGCTATAGTGACCATACACTATTCACCAAAATTTCACCTAAGAGGAGCTAATCATTATAATAGTGTGTGTAGATAATATCATAATAGCGGAGAATGATAACCACAGGATAGATAGTATTAGGATACAACTATCTAAGAAATTTGAAATGAATGATCTAGGTAAGCTGTGATATTTCTTAGGAATAGAGATCGCTAGGAGCAAAGAATGTATATATCCCAAAGAAAATATATACTTGACCTTCTGAAGGAAACTAGTCTGCTCGGATGCAGACCAGCAAGCACTCCTGTAGAACCTGGACATAACTTAGAGAGCTATGGGACACTACTCTAACAAATAAACTTAGATATCAAAAACTAGTCGGAAAATTAATATACCTATGCACACTAGGCCTGATTTTTTTTATGCATTGAGCTTTGTATCTCAATTTATGCATAGTCCTACTAACACACATCTCCAAGCTGCTTTAGGAATTCTCAGGTATCTTAAGAATGCACCAGGACAGGACTGTATTTGAAAAGAGTGCAGATTGAAGTGTTAAGGTGTTTACTGATGCAGATTAAGATGGATCTAAGGTCGACATGAGATCAACAACTGGCTGTGGAAGGGGAACCCAGTTACTTGGCGGAGTAAGAAATAACTAGTTGTGTCAAGAAGCAGTGCAGAAGCAAAGTTGCGGGCACTTGCATTAGGAATATGTGAAGGCATTTGGATCAAAAGAGTACTTGAAGATCTCCATATAGAGGCACCATTACCCATCAAAGTCTTTTGCGACAGTGTCTCAGCAATAATTATGGCCGAGAATCCAGTTCAGCATGATAAATCAAAGCATGTAGAAATAGAGAGACACTTCATCCATGCAAAGATAGAAGGAAATGAGCTCAGCCTAATACACATATCCGCCAAAGATCAAATTGCAGAAATCTTAATGAAGCCATCCAGTACTTAGTATCAAAACTTGGTTGTATGAATACATACAAATAAGCTTGAGGAAGAGTGTAGAAACGAGCTCAGCCGAGGTGTGCTGATCTGAATAAAGTAGTTTCCATGTTGGGGAAATAAGAAGTGATTGAATTCAGCCGAGCTGAGCTGACCGGAATATAAGAGTAGTTGAGCCAAGAATGGACGAAGTGAAGCTATGGTGAACTGACGAAGTATTACCTCCGTACTTAGGTGATCAAGGCAGTGAAAGGAAGAGGTAAGGTGAAGAGGAGCACAAAAGTAAGAATAGACAAGGTGAAGAAGGACAGGAAAAAAGAATTGGAATAAAGATGTCTTGTTCGATCAATTGAAAATAAGAACCTTTAGTAATTCAGCAAGTCGCCTATAAATATGAACTACACACATCTAAGTGCAGGGTGTGAAAGTGGTCACAAAAATTGACCTCAGGTCAGGCTATTATCAGCCGAGAATCAAGGCGGAGGATATTGCTAAGACAGTGTTCTAGAAGAGATACGGGCATTATGAATTCTTGGTGATGCCCTTTGGATTGATGAATGCCCCAGCAGCATTCATGGACATGATGAATAACGTGCTCGAAGAGCAATTAGACAAGTTCGTAGTGGTGTTCATCGATAACATTCTGGTGTCCTCACCTGATGAAGAGACTCACGCTGAGCACTTGAGAGAAGTGCTAGAGATTCTGAGAAAGAAGAAAATTGAGGCGATTATCGAGTAGTCGAGACCTACCAATATGACTAAGGTAAGAAGTATATTAGGTCTCGCAGGATATTACAGAAAGTTTGTTGAGGGATTCTCGATGATTGTCGTTCCATTGAGTAAGCTAACTCAGGAGAAGACAAAGTTTGAGTGGACCTCTGAGTGCAAGCAGAACTTCGCAGAACTTAAGAAGAGGTTGACTACTACTCCAGTTGTGGCACAACCCTCCGGTACTGAAGGGCTCATTATATAGAATGATGCCCTTATGAAATGGCATGGGTGTATCTATATCGATTTAATTCTAATGATTTTGTGTGTATAAATTATGTCCTAACACTCTTATTGTAGGATGCGTACTGATACAAGGAAGAAAAGTAATTGTTTACGCATCGAGTCAATTGAAACCGTACGAGCAGAATTATCCGACCCATGACTTGGAGCTTGCCACAGTAGTTTTTGCACTAAAGATGTAGCAGGACTATCTGTATGGAGAAAAGTTTGAAGTATACTTGACCACAAGAGCCTCAAGTATCTGTTCACATAGAAAGAGCTTAACATGAGGCAGAGAAGATGGTTGGAGCTGATCAATGACTATGACTTGACCATCAACTATCATCCTGGTAAGGCGAACAAAATGGCAGATGCACTCAGTAAAATTCAACCACTTGAGACAGATTCGCTAGAGATGGAAATTGAGATGTTTGATGACTCCACAGCAAATGTTTTTGCTGCAATGATCATTATGCCTACTCTAGTGTATAAAATCAATGAAGTTCAAAAGTTTGATATGAAGCTAAGGGGCATCGTGACTGACTCAAGATTGAGCGAGTCGAAGGGTTTCAAGTGTGGGATGATGAAAATATTTGGTTTCGTAGGAGGCTGTATGTTCCTGATGATGAAGACCTCACAAAAGAAATATTGAAGGAAGCTCATAATTCAAGAATGTCCATACAACCCAGAGCCACTAAGATGTATAATGGTCTGAAGAAGAATTATTTGTGGAGTGGCATGAAGTGTGAGATCTCTGAGTATATTGCTGGATGTTTAGTGTGTCAACAAGTAAAGGCAGAACATCAACATCCAGGAGGACTTATGCAGCCGTTGGAGATACATGAATAGAAATAGGAGCACATTACTATGGATTCCGTATAAGGACTCCCTAAGACAAGAAACGGCGCTAACGTTATCTGGATGATTATGGATCGATTGACTAAATCCGCACACTTCTTGCCAGTGTCAAGTGAAGCTACGATAGAGAAGTTGGTGACATTATATGTGGATAATGTCGCGAGCTTACATAGAGTACCAGTGAATATCATGTCGGACTGAGATCCTAGATTAACATCCCGATTACGAGCTGCATGTCAGAGAGTAATGGGGACTGATTGAGGATGAGCGTAGCATTCCATCCCCAGACCGATTGACAATCTGAGAGGACTATTCAGACACTTGAGGGTATGCTAAGAGCTTACGCGTTAGATTTCAAAGGAAACTAGGACAATTTGGTGAAGCTGATAGAGTTTTCCTGTAATAACAGTCACCATGGCGCGATTGGCATGGTGCCATTTAAAGCATTGTACGACATAAAGTATAGATCTCCTTTGTATCAGGATGAAGTTGGGGAAAGAACTATTGCTGGACCTGAGCTAGTTGAGCAGATATTGGAGAAAGTAAAGATTATTCGAGAGAGGCTCAAGGTAGCTCAGGATCGTAGTAAGAGTTGGGCAGGTTCTAAGAGAAGACCGTTGGAGTTCGCAATGGGTGAGAAAGTGTATTTGAAGGTTTCCCTAACGAAAGGAGTTATGAGGATTAGAGAGAAAGGTAAGTTGAGCCCTTAATATATTCGACCATACGAGGTACTCGAGAAGATTAGGAACTTGGCATATCATTTGGTGCTTCCTCCAATGGTATCGCAAATGCAGAACATCTTCCAGTTGTCACAGCTACGACATTATGTTCCTGGCCCAAGTCACGTATCAAAAGCTCGACAACTGAAAGTGAAAAAAGATGCGACATATGAAGAATTACCTATACGCATCGTGGACCGAAAGGATCAAGAGTTGAGGAAGAAAATGATCCTATATATAAAAGTCAGTAGAGTAATCATGGACCGGGAAACGACATGGGAACTAGAAGAGGAAGTACGAGAGAAGTATCCACACCTCTTCGACTAAAGTACGAAAGTTTTAAGGATGAAACTTTTTGTAAGGGGGGAGGAATGTTATACCCGAGTTTTATGAAAAAAGATAAATAAAGAAAATCATTAAAAGGAAAAGCTATAAATACTAAAATATAGTTAGTAGTTATCTTACATTATTGGGTTAGGATAGGAAATCATCATCATCATACCCAGTATGGGATAGAAATCAAGCCTTAAGTGATTAACCTTAAGTATATTTCCTATACCAATTAGGAAACTATCCGCCTACACACACACATCTAACTAACCGTACCGATCCCATGCATATTCAATTTTTGGCAGCCTACACACACACACACTTTAGAGTATATTTAGGGACATAGATAGTCGTGACACTATCTACGCTTTAGGTTGACTTTCCACTTGGTTGCGTATGTTATACCGTTGTTTTATATTACATGTACATATACACATGATGGGTATTTTAATATCGAAAGTCCTCTTTTGTATTTCTTGAATTTTCTCACTAACACACTAGCACAATATATCTATATTATCATGTCATTTTTGCAGGTACATATAGAGTCGGAGGTCTCACTGGAAGCTGACTCTCTATCCCTTTGGATAGAGGTATTGTCTGCCTATCACTTACCCTCCCCAGACCCTAACGATAGCTTTGCTGTCGTTGGGATATACTGGGTCCGGATGATGATGATGATGATGACTTACCACCCATCCCAAGCAATCTGAGACCACCCATAGGAGAAGAAAGAGAGGTTTAATCCAATAAACCCTAAGTTAATCGATTCATCGTAGTATATATGTGTTGAGGTAAGTATCTTTTCTGTATTTGTTATGAATTTATGAGCCATATAATTATATTTTCGTATAAATGGGAGGATCATGTATGTATATAATTGATAGATAAATGTATATATGTATGTGTATATGGCCGAATGTGTATGTATGGGTATATAGATCTAAATTTTGTATTGTATATGTACAAATACGAAAATATATGTTATATACACGGATATGTATGCCAGCCGAAACTGAGTTTGTGCAAAATATTTGTTTGATTTTTGTATTTATATGATATATAACCCATGATATATGTGTGTGATTATTT
The DNA here is from genome assembly GCA_036186865.1 of Eustoma russellianum. Lineage (NCBI taxonomy): Eukaryota > Viridiplantae > Streptophyta > Magnoliopsida > Gentianales > Gentianaceae > Eustoma > Eustoma russellianum. The sequence continues at coordinate 22,551,751 of AP025049.1, forward strand.
GTGTAGATTTGTATGGATTTGGATGAGTTTGATGGTACAATTAGTTGGGATTTTTTATGATTTAAGGGTGGAATAAGGTTGGAAACAGTATAGGCTGAATTCTGGTGAAAGGCGGCGGCCGCAGTGGCGACACATGGGCTGCCCATTAGACGCTTGTTCTGGTGCATTGTGTTAGGCATGAATTATACATGGTGTTTATGTCATTTGGTGTGTGAAATATGAGTGGTGGGTGTTTTGGAGGGAGGCCGAGGGGTAGAAAGTGGTGTAGCAAATTAGGGTTTTGGGAGAAGGGCAGGGTCTAGCCGAAGAGTAGGGTGGAGGAACAAGTTTTAGGGGGCAGTGAAGGGGAGGGGGAGAGGTGAGTTGGTTAGTAGGTTGGGAGACAAGTGGGTTGAGGGAGAAAAAGGATGTAGGATCGACGTAGGGCTATGTCAGGGTTGAGGCTAGGCAGGAGTGGTAGGGTTGCGGATGAGGAAGGAATAGGCTGGCAAGGGCCGCGAGCCAGAGGAAGAAAAGAGAAGGAACAATACGGAAGAAGGGAATTTGGACTGTAGTCTTTGGGCTAAGTTCAGATATGGATTTGCAAGCTAAGGATTGGAATCGTAAGCTAAGAGACGGATTTTGGTTTGAGGATTGTACATGTATGTATATACGTGTATATGCACATGTATAAACGTAGACATATATATATGTATAGATACACGGGATTTAGGAGTTATTTGACATTTGGAAATATTTGATGATTGAATATTTGGAAATATATGATGATTGGATATTTGGGATTGTTTTGGAAAAATTGGCTAGTTTAGAAATTGTTTTGAAAATTGTGAATTGCATTTTCCGCAATTCATCCTCATTAGGGAAATATTTTTGTTAAACTGTATTGATCCCAAAGAAACAGCGCGTCTGAGTATATTTGACTATTTTGATAGGACGCTCGAACATATTTGACCACCAATTAGGGCGCCCGGCATCATTGACTATTTCGATAGAGTGCTTGGGCATATTTGACTATTGGGGTGATCAATTCGTAGGTCTTGTGGTATAATTCACTTGTCAAGAAAGTGATATAGCCATTGCATTGAAATTGGATTTGGATTTGATATTGTACCAATTTAGAATCGGAATCGGATATTAGAATTTGTGCCGATTTGGATTTGGAATCGGATATTGGAGTTTGTATCGATTTGGAATCAAACACTGGAAAATTGGAATTGAAATCGAAAGTTTGATTTTAAACTTGCACTCATCGATTTTGGTAACTGCGCTCTTGGATTTTGACTTTGACTACATTTGATTTGATATTGAGTGGATAATCGACATTGTTGACTTTGATGTTTGTTTGACTATAAGGGTATTATAGTAATTTTATTTGCAAATAGGAAACTTGATATTTTCCTAAATTGTTAATTATGTATTTACACTTGTTTCCCCGTGTATGATTCCATAGTGGATATAGACAGGTTACTTACTGGACGATGTTGTGTCGCTCATACTATACCTTATTGTTGTTTTGTAGAGAGACATGATTATGATTTAGTGTTCGTAGAAGACGAGTCCGAGTGGGGATATCGTTGATTCGAGGACTTTGCAAGAAGAATTACTTATGGAGTTTATTATGAGATATTTATTTTGTGGATTTGAGATTTTGAGACATTAGAGATATTTTGTTAAGTTACGATTTATATATTGGATTGGATATTACCTAGAGTTTTATACATTGATGATTGAGGATTATTTTAATGATTTTAATTTTATCATTCCTTTAACATGAGTCTACGTCACTTCGCTGATGTGTATTTGATTTGGTAACGACACCTTGTATTTATCTTCGCAGAATACAGCAGGTGAACCGTTTTGAGTACTAGGGCTCGGAACGAGTTGTTACATTTTATATCGTACAATCTAGTTTTATTTTATCAAATATATCCTATGGTATATTCAAATGCACATAAAAATGTAAATCACTTTATTTATGTTAGCAAAGCATATAAATATTATGAGCCAACAGCATGCAGAAATCCGGCAAGCATCTTAAAGATACGGCAAAAATATGAATCTCTTAGACAATAACATGTGAATGGAGTTGGATAAAACAGCAGGTACGTTGAGGTCAACGAGCTTAAAGGCTAATTAAAATCGCAAATTATTTGATGGAAAAAAGGCCAAATATGTCTTATAGAATCTGCTATGGATCTATTAATGATATACAACTGAAGATTCTTCCTCTTCCAGCCAAAAAAGATCGTCTCATTGTTTGTATTTGAATTGAAGATTGTCTTACTATTCAATTTACATTACTGCATCACAATGCTTAAGTTCTTATGGAATGTCCTATAAAATAAAAATGTGCTATGGTTAACGAAGATATATGATGGTCATGTGAATTTATAAACTTTAATTAGTGATTGTTTCTAAGAATTTTTCTTCGTTAACTTTTGTAGACGGTTCACAATATAATGGAACTTACATTTTTCCACACTAGAAAAGTAAATAAATTTTGTAGACAGTTCAGATTATAAGTACAAACGCACTTTTGACTTAGGGTGCAAGTAGCAAAGCTTGTCACTTAAGAAGCAAGAAAACAATTGCAAAAGAATTATTTGAATAACTCTTTGAATTTAAGTGAACCTGATGTTCACAAAGACGAAACTTTTCTAATTTTTAGTTGATTTATAAACTAATTTTGAGTAAACGGTATTTGTTTTGATTATGGCATATAGATATTAATATAAAAAATTTCAAATCTTTCCACCAAAAATGATGGGTCACTACTTACAATGACTTAACATGGTTACCTTCAAATTATACTCATGTCTTCGACCAATTAAAGAACGTGGATGCTAGTTGGATGTAAATACTCATGTCTTGACTTTAATGTTGCGTTGCCAGCATCCTGTGTGGTGGTTTGCCAGCATTCGAGAAACAATATCACAATGCTGTATATCGTTTGTTTACCAAAAAAGTTTAAAATATTCAACATCTTAGAGATTATACAGACTAGGTTTATTTTATCAAATATCATATGATTTAAGAAAATGGATATAAAAATGAATTGAATGACTTCTGTTTATAATTTCAAAGCTTATAAAATTATGAGCCAACTGCATGTAGAACTCAAGTTATTTCTATGGCAGAAAGTTTAAATATGTCCTATAGAATTTGCTATGATCCATTAGTGATATACAACTAAACGTTCTTCCTTCTCCAGCCAAAAAGATTGTCTTATTGTTTGTATTTGAATCGAAAATTATCTTATTATTTGTGCTTGTATAGATCTCATCAAAATTATTCAATTTACATTACTGCATCACAATCTTATGTTCTGGATAAGTATGGTTGTTTATAGTACATAGTATAATTAAATTTCTTACTAAAAAATGTTTTGGATAGTGATGACATATAATGGTTACATGGATGTTATTAACTTTAATTAATGATTGCTTCTATCAAATTTTGTTTGTACACATGAGTTAAATTTTGTATCTTGAAGGTTAACAATATAAAGGATCTTATCCTTGTCTAGCCCAGAAAGAAACACAGTTTTGATTAAGGTTCACCACAAAAAGAATTTCGATTACCGACGAAAAAGTCACCGACGTACCATGTTTCGTCGGCATTTCGTCGGTAATTTGTGACGACATAGCGATAAACGCAATTTCGTCGTTAATTGCGACGAAACTACGATGAAATACATTGTCGCTAACAAAAAAGTAGTCAGGTTAATCCTTTCGTTACAATTTCGTCGGTGTTTTGTCGGTGGTTCGTCGCTACTCTGTGTCTTTTGTTTGTCGCTATTTAGTTTGTAACGTTTCGTCGCTATATCGTCGGTAATGTGTCGCAAAAATTCCAGAAACATAAACACGGATAAACAAGGAATTAAATTCGTCGGTTAGTAGGTTCTCGGTGTTGTGTATCGTCGGTTTTTTGTCGATGAAACCCGCGTGTCACAAATGTTTTGTTTTACTTTTCGTTCGTATTCCGATTCGTCGATGTGTCATCGCAGATTCGTCGAGGATTAAACACGTGTATGAATTAAGAAAAAAGAAAGCGGTGATTGGGAAAAAAATTTATTCATTTAGTAATAAAAATTTACATTATGGAGACGAAAAATTAAAAAAAGAAATCTAAAAGAGAAGCGGAGAGGGGCCGTTCACTCTTCGTCATCGGAAGAAAGAGTGGCCGCCACATTCTCTGCAAACTCTTTGAGGAGGCGCTTCAGATTGTAATATTTGACTTTCAACTTGCGAAGCCTTCTGTTCACGACGTGCAGTTGCCTCGACTGCTGCTGCATGTTTGCTATAATTGTACTATAATTGATCTTTTGTTCCGGCATTTCTTGGGGTTGTGGCTGAGGAGGAGGCCGTTGTGGTTGAGGAGGAGTCCATTATGGAGGTGCACTGTTTGCCCCTCCACGCCTTGGGGTTGTTTTATAACGACGAGGCATACTTTGTATTTTGTTTATGAAATGTTATTCAACACCGGAAGATGTGCGGGCGTGACACTTCGTTCGAATTAGCGACGACTTAGCGACGTAAATTCATCGTACGTTGTAACCATCGGACACTGTGCGGACACTGCCGAATAGCGACGCCGTAGCGACGAAACGCATCGAATGGTGTGAAGAGACGTTGTGCGTCGCTAGTTCGTCGGTAAAGCGTCGCTAAATTCAAACACCGATAATAAATTTGCCGGTTATTAGGTTCGCGTCATTGTATTAAGTTTCGTCGGTATATAGTCGCTGTTTAGTCGGTGAATTAGTTGTCCCAAATTTTTTCGAACCACATTTCGTTTGTATTTTAGTGTCATCTGTATTTTAGCGTCGTCGAGATTCGTAAGGGATTAAACACGTGTTTAAATTAAGAAAACGAAAGCTATGATTGGGAAAAAAAACTTCATTAATATAGAATTATAAATTACAAAATACATAAGGAAAAAAACGAAAAAAAAATCTAAAAGAATAGCGGAGAGGAGCCGTTCACTGTTCGTCATCCGAACAGAGAGTAGCAACACTCTCCGCGCACGCCTTCAGGAGGCGTCTCAGCTGCGCAGCTTTGGCTTTGATGCGCATCTGCCTTGTGTGCAGGTATTCGAGACGCTCATCCTGGTCCTTAAGCACCTCCCTCATATTCTCCACTGTTTTCCACAGCTCCTGTATTTCTACACGAGGATCGTCAATTTGGCGATCCTCATGCCGCCTTGGCCCCTGCACAGTGGGTTCGGAGGAGTCAGCCGGCGGGGGTGCTTGTGGTTGTGGAGGAACCAGTGCAGGTGCCGGTGGTTGAAGACCCCGTCTTGGGTATGTACGACCACTACCACGTCATGCCTGGGCCTTAGTACGAACCATATTTGTCTTTTTTTATATGATTATAAAGGAGATTTTGTTTTTTATACTATGAGAGTCACAGCAGGCTGTTTATATAGGGGAATTCAGCGACGACATGGCGATGACTTAGCGACGTAAATGCATCGTAAGTTGTAACAATCAGACACTGTGCGGACACTGGATAGCGATGCCTTAGCGACGCAAATAGCGACGAAATGCATCGTATGGTGTGAAGATACGTTTTGCGTCGCTATTTTGTCGGTAAAGCGTCGGTAAGCAATGAATGCAGACATTAATACACGCACACCATATGATGAAATTCGTCGCTAAGCGTCGCTAAGTCATCGGTATTTGTGTTTGTTTCCTTTTAAGCGTCGGTATTTGGGTTTCTTGGTCGTCGCTAAGACGTTGGTAATATTGCAGGCTGAGAACCATAAAACGCAGCTTTCTTCTTCCCCTCTTCTCCCATTCTTCTCCCATTTCAAACACATAAATCATCAATTTTCAAAGAAAATATAGAAGGAAGATATCTTATTATGTGGGATTTTGAGGTTTTCCACACCGAGAAAAGATAGCTGCTGTTATTTTAAAGGTATAGCGAGAAAATGGATCTGAGGAAGAGCGATAGAAAGTGGATGTACGAGAGAGTAAACAATGGGGAGTGGAGTTTTAGATTTGTTGAAGGTCTCGAAGAATTTGTGGATTTTGCGACGAGTAATGAAAGTGGAACGCAGATTAGATGTTCGTGTACGAAATGCAAGAACCATAAATATATGCATCCGGGTGATGTGAGGGTTCACTTATTGAAACAAGGTTTTGTGCACAATTACCATACATGGTACTGCCACGGCGAATATGAGGGGGCGTCTACATCTGCAACTGTTCACGTCGAAGGGGGACCGTCAGGTTGATGTCGAAGAAATAGGCGAGAGATCTCACAAACCATACGTGCAAATGGTGCAAGACGCCGCCGCCGCCGCATTTACGGGGAGAGCAGTACTTACAGTCTCATGTCGGGTACGAACGTGCACAGGATCCGGACGAACAGCCACGTATATTCGTGGAGGAAGATCCGAACCCTCAGGCGAGACAGTTTTTTGAGATGCTGAACGCCGCTGTATCCCGGTTGCGGTAGTCACACACAGATGTCCATGATCGGTCGGATGACGAGCATGAAGACGGAGCACCGCATGACGGATAGATTGTACGTGGGATGTGTCAGCTGATAAGGGAATCTCTTCTCGAAGGGAACACGATGGTCGACAGTTTTTATTCGACGAAGAAACAGCTGCAGGCGTTGGGACTGCCGGTTCAGAAGATCGATTGTTGTTCAGAGGGGTGCATCATATACTGGGGCATTAACGAGGATAAAGACAAGTGCAGGGTCTGTGAGACATGCAGGTGGAGAACGAACAAAAGAAACCGGAATGTGCCAAGAAAGCAATTCTACTATTTACCTCTCGTCCCTAGACTGCAGAGGCTCTACGCATCCGGTGCCACAGCTAGCCAGATGAGGTGGCACGCGGAGCACTACAAGAAAGACGGTGAGATGTGCCATCCATCTGACGGCGAAGCTTGGAGGACGTTCGATGCGACACATCTGGGTTTTTCGTCAGAGACAAGGAACGTTAGGTTGGGGTTATGCACCGACGGGTTCAACCCATTCGGACAGTCGGGAGAGCAGTATTCGTCGTGGCCTGTCATCGTGACGCCGTACAATCTACCACCTTGGATGTGCATGAAGAAGCCGTATATGTTCTTGACTGTGATTGCACCCGGGCCTAGGAATCCGAAACAGAAGATCGATCTATACCTGCAGCCATTGATACAGGAGCTGAAGTGGTTGTTGGAGTTTGGCGTGGAGACGTTCGATGTATCCACCAAACAAAACTTCCAACTCCGCACCATGCTGATGTGGACGATCAGCGACTTTCCGACTTATTCTATGTTGTCGGGGTGGAGTACAGCGGGGAAATACGCTTGTCCTTACTACATAAAGCAAGCGAAGACGATGTCCTTGAAACATGGACGTAAGATTTGCTGGTTCAACAGCCATAGGAAGTTTCTGACCAGACGTCATTTGTACAGAAAGAACGTGACGGCGTTCATGCCTGGCATCGTCGAGAAGGACACGAAGCCCGAGCTTCTCACGGGTGCGGAGGTGTTGGAGGAGATGGACAGTTGTGGATTCGTGGGGGTCGTTGATGATCCGGACGGCAGCCACAACGCAGACCTGGCCCGTGACTGTATCGGGTGGAAGAAGAGAAACATATTCTGGGAGATTCCGTACTGGAAGAGCAATATGATCCGACACAACCTGGATGTCATGCACATTGAGAAGAACGTGTTTGACAACATCTTCAATACAGTGCTGAATGCGACCAGAGCTGCATTCCGTTGGCATATCCTACATGCCGAAGTCCTCGTACACGCTGACTGTGGAGCAAGTCAGTGCGTTGTTATCGTGGCTAGGGACGGCTAGATTTCCTGACGGCCATGTTTCGAACCTGTCGAAGAACATCGACGTGAATAAACGTGGTTTGCACGGGATGAAGAGCCACGACTGTCACGTGTTCATGCAACGGTTGATGCCTATTGCATTCCGCGAGCTGCTTCCAACCAATGTATGGGAAGCACTTACCGAGATGAGTCTGTTCTTCAGATGTCTTACATCCATGAGACTCAGGGCGGATGATATGTCAAGACTGGAGGGCGAAATCCCAGTGATCCTATGCAAGCTGGAAACTGTATTCCCTCCGGCCTTCTTTGATTCAATGGAACACCTGCCAGTTCATCTACCATACGAGGCACGCGTTGGTGGTCCTGTTCAGTACAGGTGGATGTATCCGTTCGAGAGGTATTCTTATTCATTACGTGACGTTCTTATGTGTCTAAGCGCGAGCATGCTTACCAATTTGTTTCATCATGTGACGTTAGAGTATTCACTATATGAACAGATATCTCAGGCATTTGAAGCTGAACATCAGGAACAAGGCGAAAGTCGAGGCCTCGATGTGCAATGCCTACCTGACGGAGGAAGCCTCGACCTTCGTGTCTCATTACTTCCAGCCAAATGTCCCGTCGAGGTGCAGAGATGTTCTCTGGAACGGCGGACGGCATTTCCAGATCCGGTGTCCTCCCGAAATTCACACATCCGATCAGGTTTCACGGACAGGGAAAGGAAATGATATTGTGAGACAGCGATCTGAATATTGCTCATTCTTATGTTCTGCGCAACTGCCGTCAAGTTGACCGTTTCCAGAGGTATAAACGATATCCAATTTTAATTTTAAATACCTTGCGCTACTATATCCATTATATTACAAAGGTATACATGGTACTCATTCGTAATTTGCTTCAGCTTGTTCGTTGATTTATTACAAGAACGTTCACCGGGTATATCGAGCGATCCAATAAACAATGAGTTAAATGTCAAGTTTGCTGATTGGTTCAGGTGGCATGTAAGTTTACATATTTGCTGGTTACGTGTACGTCATGTGATACGCATTTATTGCCCCGCTGATGTATACTTACTTGTCATTTTACAGGCGAACAAAGGTCATCTGGCTGACGAAGAGTACGGTTACATTCTTACACCAGTAGCCGAGGGTCCATTGAGCAGAGTCACACGCTACGACATGTGTTTTGTGAACAGTTATAGATTCCACACAGTCTCCCATGCCAGCCGAAAATCGTCGGAGAACAGCGGAGTGTGTGTCAAGCGGTATGACAATAGCCCGGACGAGGATGACTTCTACGGCTACCTTACTGACATCATTGAGCTCGAATATCCCGCATTGCCTATAAAGCGGGGTGGTGCTATTCAAATGTGAATGGTACGATCCAACTCGGGAAGGTTATCGCGCTGGTACAAAGGTTCACGACCGATATAAGTTGGTAGACATACACTAAGGGCGACGGTAGAGAAAGTACGATCCATTCGTTTTGGCTAGTCAAGCGTCCCAGGTGTACTATCTATCGTATCTGACGACGAGGATGAATGCAAGCTCAAAAGACTGGCGATCCGTGTGCAAAGTGAAATCGAGCAAGTTTGATGTCAGTATCCAGCCAGGTTCAGATGGCATGGATGCCGCATTTCAAGAAGAAATCCCGCGCGTTGTGGATACGACACATGTTGAACTGCACAATCTCCCTCTAAATGACCCCAACGGCGGTTTCATCGAAATTCATCTCAATATACAACCGGCTGACAATATTGAAGATGTAGGCGAAGACGAATACGAGGATGAAGAGGACGACGAGCATGTAGATGAAGATGAAAATAAAGATGAAAATGAAGATGCGTATGAGGATGCGGATGACAATGAAAATTGACGTTAGTCAAAATTTTTATGTACCTCTTTATGTGAAAGTGTGTATGTGTTGATGTACTTATACACATGTATATACATAATATGTGTCTGTAAGTACTTTATATTTTGTATTATTGTTTTTCAAAACTGAAGAACGCCGACAATTTACCGACGGCAAGTGTCGTCACAAATTTGAAATAATGACGACACAAGGAATAGCGTCGACACAATAAACAACGACGAACTCCCGTCGCTATTTCGTCGTAAAATTTCGAACTTAAACCTGAAATCCCCCTTCTTCTTCCCCATATCCCTCCCCCACGAATTCTCCCCCCCACCCCGGCGAAATCTCCCTCCCTCCCCCGGCGAAATCTCCTTCCCTCCCCTGCGAAATTCTGCGCAGCTGCCGTCAAGTTCTCTGGTGACCTCCTTTCCCCGGTTAGTTTTTCTTTCTATTTCGTTATTAATGATTTCAATTAGTTATAGATTGAATTATTTGTTGTGGGTGTTGGTGGTGGGTTGTGGGCGGGAGTGGCTGTTGGCGGGGGGTTGGCTGTTGGCGGGGGGTTGGCTGTGGGCAGGGGTTGGCTGTGTGCGAGGGTTGTTGGCGGGGGTGGCTGTGGCGGGGGTGGCTGTGGGCGGCGGTGGGGCTGTGGGCAGGGGTGGTTGTTGGCAGAGGGGTTGGCTGTGGGCGGGGGGTGGGCTGTGGCGGGGGTGGCTTGGTGTTGCGGGGTTGGGTGGCTGTGGCGGGTGGTGGGCTGTGGGCGGGGTGGCTGTGGGCGATGGTGGGCTGTGGTGGATGTGGCTGTTGGCGGGGGTGTCTGTGGGCGGGGGTTGGCTGTGGCGGGGGGTGGCTGTGGGCAGGGGGTGGGCTGTGGCGGGGTGGCTGGGTGTTGCGGGGTTGGGTTTCCATGTCCGACGATATATGAAGCAAGTATGTTGGTGATGTATACTTTGAAGTGTAATAATTTGATGATGAAGTTTGATTATGTAGTTTGGTTAACCATGTCATGTTGTTGGATTTGGATTTGGGTTTGGAGAGGCCATTAAGGCCGGGAAACCTCCGATAAACGAATAGGTCATGCCGAAATTTTCATAATTATCAATATCTTGCATTAAATGTATGTAAACACTTGTCATTTTTTGGACATCTTATTTGTCTGGCCATCCAACCCTAAACTTGTTGAATGTGCCTTTTAAATTTTTCACCCTTGCAGATCTGATGGCTAGTGAGGGTTTACCTACTCGATCCACCTACCCACCAGCTACACAGGCCCTCTCAGGAGAGTTTAATCTGTTTCTTTCTCAGCATGAGCTGCTTGGTTCGGTGTCGACCGCCGCTCTGGCTGCGGACGCGGAGCTTTTAGGGACTGCCGATTGGTCCGCACCCCCCAGATCTACGACGCCACCCCACACCCACCGGTTCAGCACCTCATCCGGCGTCTGATGCGGCATCGGACGAGGGTGTCATACCAGGGCGTCGTGCCCTCCCTTGGTCACATGATACCCATACGTAAGTAATGATTTATTTTTTAATACGTTTTCAAATATATTTCACGCGTTATTTTTTCCTAACAACTTCACCTCTTTCAGGTTTGCACCGGACTCGGGCCAGATTTCCGGTTGCATCACTCGGTCCTTCCATCTGAGGCAGGACCCAGCTGGATATGCCTGGTCCCGTGTCACCCTGCAGACACGTAGGTTCTACTGGGATGAGTTTCAGGTATTCAAATTTGATGAATTTCACTTTTTGATGCGTAATCGATCATTACTTTTCTAACCACATTTTTATTTTTCCTCCGTATAATAATTGCAGAAGGCATACAGCTGGACAGCCGACATCGCCCACGACGTGGAGCAGGCCTGGGGGCAGAGGGCCGTCAAACGCTACAGGGACTTCGTCAACTCGCACAAGACCAAGTGGGAGCGTGACCCCATTTCTGCCAGGCCTGCCTACGTATCCGAGGCCACCTGGGCGGGGTGGATAGAAGGGTGGACGGACCCTGCTACCCAAGCCCGCAGCGGCCGGAACGCGGCGAACCGGCGCAGCGGCAATCTACAAGGCCCAGCTCCTGCCACACACTCAGGTGGTTTGGTCTCCCACGCCACCACGATGCGTTCTATGGTAAGTATTTTAAAATTGGATTATTTAGATTCATTGATTTCATTGGATTATTTAGATTCATTGACTTAAGTGGATTATTTATATTCATTGATTTCTTATGTTGCGCTGTTCTTTTTTTGGTATTCGTATATGGTTAATTTAAGTAGTATATGTGTTCATTTGCCTTTTTCTTTTTATTGTTGATTTGACTTGGGAGAGGCCTTTAAGGTCGGGATACCTCCGATAAACGAATAGGTCATGCCGAAATTTTTAAAATTCTGGATTTCACTAACATATTTTATTTCATTCTATCTGCACGAGGAGACGGGGGAGTGGCCAGCCTCCTACGATCTCTTCTACAAGACGCATCGGAAGAAAGCCTCCGAAGGGACGGAGGACTGGATCACGGCGAAGGCCCGCGACATCAGTGTAAGTAGACTACGATATCATTTGTTTTTTCCTTAGTTTGTTTTATTTCTAAACCCTAACAATTCTTATTCTCATTTCACGACGAGTACAACAGATTACTCGCACATAAGGGAGAAGAGGCCGACAAGAACCGTGCTTATTGGGATGCGGTTCGGACCATCGGCCCTCAGAATAAGAAGAAGAGGGAGGTGTACGGGGTTGGATCAGCAGCGCCGCGATTCTTTCCCGAAGTTCTGCATCCAGGTGCTTCCTTTGAGGCCAGCACCTCCGCGCCTTCTGTGACCCCAGAGGATATTTCGCGTCTGGAATCAGATCATGCGGCGCTGCAACATGAGATGGAGACCATCAGGGCGCAGCATGAGGAGAGTGTACAGGCACTGCGGTCGCAGCTGACTCAGACCCAGCAGGCGCTGCAGCAGTCGGTTCAGCAGGCGCTTCAGCAGGCGCAGCAGCAGGCGATGCAGGTGCAGCAGGTGACGAACCAGCAAATCTCGCAGCTATCGCATCTCATCATCTCTTTCATTTCCAGCTCCTCCCAGCCTCAGCCTCGCCCTCCTGATGGTCACTCTTCTCCGCATGATCCCCTTCCATCTTCCTCTGCATAGTATTTCATTTTTTGATTTTTCGTACAGACTATTTCATTTATTGTATTGACATATTCTTTGTTCTTTTATATTTTATCTGACATTTATACGGATTCCATTTCGTTTGTGTTGTTTAATTATACGAACTTCAATACGCAAATACCGTATTTCTGTATAATATTCGTACAAATGATTTAATATACAAAATAAAATATATTATAAAAATTAAATAATAATAAAAACTATTTAATTAATAATATATTGATATTATTAATAAATTATAAATATTTGATATTTAATATTTTATATTAAATTAATATTTAATATTAATTTAAATGATAGCGACGAACCTGCGACGAAATAAAAATATCGCAGACCTGAAATAAAAAAATCAAAAATTTTAAAATAGCGACGACAAAAGATATACCGACGAAAATCTGCGACGAAACAGAAATGTCGCAGACCGGAAATAAAAAATCAAAAAATTTAAAATAGCGACGACAACAGATATACCGACGAAACGACGACGGAAATAACAGGTCGCATACCTGACAGAGTTTCGTCGCAATTGTGCGACGAACCGCCGACGAGTCTTTTCTCGTCGCAATATAGCGACGCTTCACCGACGAAAATCATTTTGCGACAAGCCGTATAACGACCTACAAATTTCGTCGCAATTTCGTCGCTATATGCCTTTAGCGACGAAATTGCGACGACTTTTGTCTGTCGCTATATCTCTTTTTTTTGTGGTGGTTGCAAATTCAAAGCTTATTATGCGTAACACCCTTTTCAAAATAGTATTTTATTGCTTGCATGAATTTCACATCATAGCAAAGATGAGGTCATTGATGTTTTTAAAGACTATAAAAATGGAGTTGAGAATCAACTTAACAAAGGAATTAAAGCAATTCGTAGTGATAGAGGTGGCGAATATGATACACTGTTTAATGAATTCTACACATGCCATTATTCATCAAAAGAATGCACCATATTCACCTCAATCAAATGGTATTGCTAAACGCAAAAACCAAACTCTAAAAGAGATGATGAATGCTAGGTTGATAAGTTCGGGCTTACCTCAAAACTTGTGGGGGGAAGCTGTTCTCCCAGTTAACGTCATTTTGAATAAAATTCCATCTAAGAAGATGGATGAAACCCCATACGAGCTTTGGAAAGGCCACAAGCCTAGCTACAAATACTTGAAATTGTGAGGATGTCTGGCGAAGGTTGCTATACTTAAACCAAGACAAGTGAAAATTGGGCCTAAAAGGGTTGATTGCATTTTTATGGCATATGCGACTAAGAGTAGTGCATATCGTTTCTTGTTGCACAAGTCGGATATTCCTGACATACATAAAAACATTTTCATGGAGTCAAAGAATGCAGTGTTCTTCGAAGATGTTTTTCCGAGAAATGACAAAAATCAAGAAGAAACGAGTACTGATAAGCGAATGCGTGAGGCGGCTCCTCAAGGAAATGAGGAGCCTCGTGAAAGCACACGAACCAGAGTGCCAACTTCGTTTGGATTAGATTTTCAACCTATATTGTATAAAACAAGACAGGGAACTTTTCTGAGGTAATGTCAACTCCAGAAGCTCCGTTTTGGAAAGAGGCAATTAACAGTGAGATAGATTTGATCCTTCAGAATCACACTTGGGAGTTGGTTGATCTTCCACCGCGAAGTAAACCACTCAGGTGCAAGTGGATTTTCAAGAAGAAAATGAAAGAGGATGGATCTATCGAAAAGTAGAAAGCCAGGTTGGTAGCTAAAGGCTATCGACAAAAGTCGATGTACGGACTTAGGCAAGCCCCTAAACAATGGCTTTTGAAATTTGATCAAGCGATGCTAGCTAATGGTTTCAGGATCAATGAGTGTGACAAGTGTGTCTACATTAAGAACACACAGAATGCTATGTGATAGTATGTCTCTATGTAGACGACATGCTGATCATGGGCAGTACTCGTGATATCATTGTAAATACAAAGAATATGTTGACGAGAAACTTCGATATGAAGGACATGGGAGTAGCCAACGTTATTCTAGGAATTAAAATTTCTAGGATAGCTGAAGGACTCGTGTTGTCACAAACTCACTATATTGAATCGGTTCTAGAACGTTTCAATATGCTTGATACGAAACCAGGAAGACTCCACTTGACTTAAGTATACACTTAAGGAAGAACTGAGGCGAGCCAGTTGCCCAATTGGAGTATTCATAAGTAATCAGAAGTCTGATGTACATAACAAACTGTACAAGGTCAGACTTAGCATGCTTAGTAAACAAATTAAGAAGGTGTACCAGTAACCCAAGTGATGGTCATTAGAATGCTCTAAATAGAGTGATGAGAAACTTAAAGTATACAATGAATCTTGGATTACATTACTCGAGATATCTAGCAATGTTGGAAGGCTATTGTGATGCCAGCTAGATATCTGATAGTAAAGATTCTATGTCCACTAGTGAATATTTATTCACAGTTGTTGAAGGTCCTGTGTCATGGAAATCCATAAAGCAAACGTGCACAGCTCGTTTCACTATAGAAGCAGAGTTTATAGCACTAGATAAAGCTGGGAAAGAGGCTGAATGGCTTCAGAATTTCCTAGAAGATGTGTCCTGCTGGCCTAAGCCAATCGCTCTTATCAGCATATATTGTGATAGCTAGTCAGCTATAGGACGTACTCAAAACAACATCTATAATGGTAAGTCTCGACACATACGTCGGAGACGCAATACCATTAAGCAGTTGATCTCTAATTGTGTGATTTCCATTGATTATATATAATCAAAGGAGAATCTTGCGGATCCTCTTACAAAAGGCTTGCCTAGAAATTAGATGTCAATTTTGACAAACGGAATGAGACTAAAACCTATAATGCATAAATCTTTGTAACGGTAACCCAACCTTGTTGACTAGAGATCCTAGAACTTTATTCAATGGGACAACTAAGTTATGGAGTTCATTGAACACTTACTCATTCTGTTAAATAAAAGTGACGTCTGCAGAGAAATGAGGGTAAACTAAGGCTTTTAATGGTTCCTATATCTTGATATTTCAAGTGGAGTATGGCAAAATACTCTTGATAGGAAGCACCTACGTAAGTGCGAAGTGTGGCCGCTTCTGTGAGAATTGTGTAAGGCCAAAGTTCTCTAACACACTTTCTGAAATCGGGTGGTTCATGGACAAAACGAACACAATCATAAGAACCAAAGGTGTTAAAGGAAATGTTGTGTGAGTACTGTTGTCTAGGTTCACACTAAAGGCCGGTTACTTCAAGACATCAAGTCACTAATTAGCCGAGTGGATCCGATAGTATTTCAGTAAGAAAGGTTCAAAGCCAGAAGCTACCTCTTTTGATGCATCATTTTCTTGTCTGACTTCTCAGTAGAGTCTGCATAAACACTTGTGTTAATTCTCATTCATGTGGGGGATTGTTGGAGAAATTAGAAAGAAATTGAAGTTGGCCAAGTTGCAAACTGTGGTTAGAAACGTACTTTGAGATAAGTTATGATTAGCTTCATTAATGATGTGTAGATACTAATAAGTCCTCAATTATCTACGGACGAGTAGATAAATTTAGGCTTTTGAATTACTCAATTACGATAACAGGTGAATGAGAAATTAATGCTCAAAGTAAGGGGGAAAAGTCAGCTTAGCTAGGCCTATACCTGATAGGTCATGTTGTGGACTGAGTGGCGGGCCAGATGGTCTCAGGTTGTGGACTGGGCTACAAGCCGGGCTGTGAGCTGCACACTGCAGACTGAAGGACGAGTCTTGTAGCAGCGGGTCGGATCTTATCAGCTGGGGTGGAGTTTGTTTGAGTTCAAACTTCCAGGTTGTTAAGATATGCTAAAGTTAAATTTTGAAAAGTTGTTGGAGCTTTAACCGGCTGAGCTGACCTGAATTTGTTATGATCTGATGGTTCATATTGAATAGTTATTTGATCTGACAGCTGGGGATTGGTACGGTTATCTGATCAAATGGTTCATGCTGAGCAAGTATCTGATTCTACAGTTGTGGTTGACCAAACTGTAACAAACTCACCTCAGAATTCCCTATAAATAATTGTCTAGATGATCTTTGTGGTCATTCACTCAGAATCCAAAGTTCTTCCTCTTTCTCTGCAATCTCTTTCTCTATGCATATTCATTCCCCCGCATACAAAAAATATTCTGCATTTCAAGTAATCCTAGAAATTCCGGGCAGGTTACATGTTCGTTGAGTACATATGCTGTAGTGCCGCTCGTCTGAACTGACTTTCGTTGTATCTTGGGAGACGATTGCTCCATCCAGTTGGACATAGTATACCAGAGCAATACGTCTTAAGGACAGAGTCCTGGACTCACCTTGGATCTCTGCTCAGCTGAGATGTTGAGGTTATTTCTGTGCTGAGCTCTGCTTTGTGCTGAGCTTTGCTAATCGAGATCGTTGTATAGTGTTGCCAAGCTACTTCTGGTGTGAGCTGAGCTTTGTTGTTTGGCTGAGAGCATTTGTTGTTCTTCAGCACTACCGTGCTGAGCTCGGTTGAAGCAGCTGAAAGCACAACTGTTCAGTTGTGCTGTGGTGCCGAGGTCGTCAGGTCGGCAATCAGTCCAGAACGCAAATACAATTGGGTTGATTAGACTGATCTGATCTGACTTCAGTTCAGCTGGCTGGATAACTGATAGCACAGAATTAATGTTTTGAAGTGCTATTGTGCTAAGGTTGGCAGGTCGGCTGACTGTTCAGAACGCAAACTCAATTGCACTATATGAACTGTCTTGATCTGGTAGATCAATCCAGCCTGAACTCAGGTCGACAGTTCGGCCACTACTTTATTCTAAAGCAGACTGTATAGAAGTTAATTTTGTTTGACTTGAATTATTCCCAACATCCATTAGTGATATATATACAACTAAAGACCCAATATACAGTTTTCTGGTCATGATGCTTTATGAGCGAACTGCATGTGGAAATTCAACAAAACTATTGGCGATATGGTGGCAAGATGCAAACATTACTCTAATGGAAGATATATTATTAGTGTTGGACACAACGGAACGTAAGTTGAAATTTCAACCTGTTTATGGAAAAAAAGGACAAATATGCCACATGCAATTTTTTATGGATTTACTAGTAATAAACAACTAAAGATTCTCAATTGTTCATCCTAATAGAAAATATTATTATTTATCTGTAAATTAAAGATTGTCTAGTCATGTGCATAACTCCATCACAATTCTTAAGTTCCCAAGGGACTGATTGTTTATGATACCCTTAAGAGTGGTTGCTTTTTGAAATTTCAATTTTGCACATGCGTTGCCTTGATACACTTTTACCTTGTTTTCGAAAAAGATGTCACATTTTTAACGTCTCGGATACTTGCTTTTTCTATTTATCTTTTCTGTTTTTGATTGTTATATCTTCAGAATTCTTCCGACAATCTTGTATATTTTCAAAGTTTGAGAAAAAATTAGAACATCTCTATGATGTTATCTTCCAGTTTTTATGTATTTCAACTTAGTTTTTATGTATTTCAACTTAATTATATTGTGATGTATCATGATTATCATCATCCAGGTTTTTAGTTGTATATATATCACTAATGGATGTTGGGAATTAAATGGTAGTCATATTTGTCCAACATGGGTTTCTCCAAAATATCATCCACAAATAAAAAATTTTTGATTTCCAAATCTTAATATAATTGATTTAAAAATTGGGAATGCAATGCTGAATCAAAAATCTTTTCTGCTCGATAGTATTAAAGTATTTGTCCCTATTGCTAGGTGCAACGTTATAGTTTTGCATATGGTCTTGTTTTGCATATGATACACATTCACCTTGTTTGTAAAAGCAATGACGCAAATAGGTTTATATACATGTGTGTATACATACATATATTATATATATATATATATTCAGGTTTATAATTAACTTATTAACAGATTAAAGCACTAAAATATGTAGAATGTTTTCGTTCATTGCACGAACCACTTGAAGATTTTACTATTTAATAAGTACTATCTACATGTATTCAACATCATTAGTTAGCGTGTATTAACTAACTTCTTCTATTTTATTTGTCAATACTATTTTGTTTCTCAATTATGGACAAACTTAAGAAAATAGTTTATAAACTATGTTTGCTTTCTCAATCTTTAATAAAATGAATAAAGAAACAACTTTTTCATTCTGATATATAGTGTCACACACAATTAGTATTGGACTTTGAATTAAATCACTTTCACAAGTTAACACATCCCCAAAAGACGAACCAAACTCCAAAGAAGATCTGAGGCAAATATATTCGCCCGGCTTAACTGTTGTCTCAAGTTGAAAAATAGCATCCAAATTTCTTCAATATATATCGGACCAACTACTAAAAGTATAGTGCTTATCCAAGTCTTGCAGATACCAAGTAGCAATTACAAAGTAGCAATACAAGCAGATGGCAAAAATTTCATTCCTCTTTTTGCTCGGTCTACTTCTTTTATCAGGTATGTTTCTCAATTGTTTTAATCGGAATCCTTTATGCAATTACTTGTTTGGTGAAATCGTTGTATCCAATTTTACTTTAGAAGTTTCCTTTCTTGCACATACTTTGAGGGATTATCTTCCAAATTCCTCTAAGTACCCCTCATGTTTATCCTACCCCTTTTATATTTTCAAGAACACTATTCCTTAGGTTATCTACGAAGATGAAATGGTAGTCATATTTGTCATGGAAAGAAATATTAAAAATGATTATATGAGAATACGCGTGCGGCAATTTTATCGTATTGGTTACCTTTATACCATACGTATATTTGGATCAGAAAAAGAAAAAGAAGAAGCAGTGTTC
The DNA here is from genome assembly GCA_036186865.1 of Eustoma russellianum. Classification (NCBI taxonomy): domain Eukaryota; kingdom Viridiplantae; phylum Streptophyta; class Magnoliopsida; order Gentianales; family Gentianaceae; genus Eustoma; species Eustoma russellianum. The sequence goes on from AP025049.1 coordinate 22,571,329, forward strand.
TGGAGATACATCTTAAGTTTTCCGTATTCTGGAGATACATCTTAAGTTTTCCATATTGTATATATTTGGAAAAGTTATAGAATTAAATACCGAGCAAGCGACCGGGCCTTTAAGTTTTTCAGTGGGAACCTTTGACTTTTCCGAGTTATTTTATATGAACCATTTTGTGTGACAAGTTCAGTAGGTATCGTCCTCTCTCTATTAAGAATTATATAGAAAAAAAGAAGAAGATCAATTTTATAGGGCTAACTTGTAACAATTTTACCTATGAAACAGATACTGCCGATGTAGTACCTGCAGCATCTATGGCAGTGAGAAAAATATTTGAGGAGGAATGTGTTGGTCAGTCATGTGCAAATGCAGATGCCTGCAAGCCCGCTGTTTGTCTTTGTCCACCAGAGCTTCAAGATTCCTCTGGAATTAGCATTTGCGTCTCCGAAGCAAAATAGAAATAAAACAACTGATTATATGAGAGCTTCAACATTCGTCTGAAATTAGCAGTTGCATCTCCAAATAAAACTGTTTTGCCTGGGATATGTACATCACGATTTTCTGTGATTCTGGAGGATTTGGTTCCACTACTAGAAACAAGGATACAGGCTCCTTTCCATTTGACTTAAAAATAAACAAATTTTGTCTTGTGGTTCGTATGTTATCATTTTGCGTGATTGTTGGGGACGTGGTTTCACTACTAAAAATATAGCCTTTGAAACTTTTGAAAACTTCACAGTACTTAGAAATACGTAATGTTGCCGTGTGATATGTACTTTATGCGTCTTGTTAATGCTGGGGCAAGGCCCTCGAAAAGTTGATATATACAAATGTGTTAAGGTTTGTGTGTTAATCAATGTCTCTTTTGCATAAGTTCATTAGTGCTACAATCTTATGACTAGATCCTTCTTAGTCGTCAACAGAACAGTATTGTTATAACCGGAAATTTTTAAAAGGAAATATTAAAAGAAAAAATTATAAATATAAAATATAGATAATAGTTATCCTTAAGATAGGAAATAAGAGATAGAACCAAACTCTAAATGATTAATCCTAAATGGCATATTCATATATCTCTTAGGAAACCAAAGTATCTATATAATACATCTTAGACCACAACACCTGCAATAAACACCATTAGAGGGGGATGAATAGTAGTTAGTGGAAATTACACTATTTTAAACCCTTTGAAAAATTATCCTCGAAACAGAATCTGAAACCTTGTAGTGGCAGTACTCTTTCTTTCATAATTAAAAGTCTCAGTATACAACTTCAAAAATTATGAAATTCTTCAGAAATCAATTTCAAGGTCTTAAGTATATACTGTCCAAAGAGGGGCAAAAAAATAAAATCGTTGGCCCTTCAAATATATAAAAAGATTCAAATGGTCAATCTGGACAATTTTGGACAGAATGTTGTCAAAATCTGAAAGACTATAACTTTTTATTTACTCAGCCAAAAAGGTTGATTTTTATGTCAAATACTCCTTAGAACGTCTAATTTAAGTTTCCAAAAGGTCATGACCAGAATCCATGCTTAATAAAATAAAAAAGCACGTTTCTTTGAAACTGGTCAGATTGATGCGACAATGGAACAGTAATCTTTTAAAGATTGAAAGTGCAGCGCCTCGTCCGAAACCAGGGTTCCGGCTCAGTGCACCCGCCGTACTCTACTCCAAAGAGTACAAGGCGTCGATATTATACAAGTGCATGTCGACATGAATAATAAATTGATTAGCGGAAGCATCATAATATAAACAATTATAACCGACATGCACTGCATTACATCATAATCTGTTCAAGTCATAATATACAGGATACTGAAATCCTCTGAAATACATCATAAACTGAGACCTAACGCCTTTGGAGCGAATCTGTCGGCATGTTCTTCGTTATCAATAGTCTATCTAGTCTTTCCTCAACAAGCCTATGTAGTGTTACCTGTTATCTGGAAAGTGGTAAATAGACAAGTATGAGCGATAGCCAATCTTTTAATCGCTCAGCAAGTCTATCCGCCTAGGTTCATCATGTGGATCATGCATGGTGAACATTAATGCAACATGGATAGTGACATGTAAAGCTATGCAATGTCGGATAAATACAGTAAAGCATATATCAGACAAGTACGTAAAGCAGGTAACTCATGACAGTCAACGAACCATAGCCAAATCATATCATGGCAATTACATCAGGTAACTTAACATGCATTAACAGGCAGTGTACGGCAGCAACATTACATAAAAACAGATGAGTAAATACTTCTAATGACATCTATAATACTAAATGAGTTCACATACCTGAAGTTCTTTGTGCCGACGGTCATACTAGTAACATAAAGAGTATGAAGGAAAAGACTACTTTTACTATGTTCCGATAATAATGCCATATGATGAATGTGATATGACGCAAACCACAACAGTACAATACAATGATGCAAAACAAAACAGTACCATACAATACGCTAGATTAGTCATGGCCTTTCTTTTCTCCATAAAAACCATAAGTCGGCCACGAATGACTCCGTCTATACAATATCCCAGCAACTTGCTAGAGGAATTACGCATGTGCCAATACAATACAATATCCATGCAACCTACGAGAGGAATTACGCACGTGACAATACCATAAAATATCCCGGCAACCTACGAGAGAAATTACGCACGGGCCAATACAATACAATATCCCGGCAACCTATGAGAGGGAATTACACACGGACCAATACAATACAATATCCCGACAACCTACAAGAGGAATTACGCACGGGCAAATACCATACAATATTCCGGTAATCTATGAGAGGAATTACGCACGGGTCAATACAATACAATATCCCGGCAACCTATGAGAGGAATTACGTACGGGCCAATACAATACACAATTGGAACATGAACATAACGCATAAATAAAGGTAACATAATACATCTCCTATAAGCGTAATATAGGTATAAAAATATACTTCACATACTTGAGCATCAATATGATGAAAACATCATAACTCACAATTAGGCATTTGGCCGAGATAGCATACACGCACATATGGACACCCACACACGGTTGTGATTTATTTTCTACCTAGTCATGAAATGTAAGTTTGTCACTTAGCACATTATTTGCAACATTCTTCATATAACTATTCAAAATGTCATGACACTCAGAATAGGCCTTTTGGGCCGAAATCTTATACACTCACACACACTTATACACTCTAGTATGTGTTAAGTACATAACTGTTTTAAGTTGTTTATGTGTATAAATATTAAATAACTAATAAAATTATCATTGTTGCAATTTAAGACCTTTGGCCGAAAGTTTACATTTGCACACTAGTTCGCATACTTAAGTAATACTCACATATAATATATTTTCAAGTCTCTTTATGAATACATAAATATGTACTCTAATGTCTATATAATTTGTTACCAAAACTCATTCAAGGCCTACTGGCCGAAATTTTTATATATACACACATACTCTTTTACAATTTTTTAATTTCATGCAAAACCTACACTCGTATTAATTATGCCATTTTGCAATCATCATCTTATCACAAAAGGAGCGCATGCACACACAATACACATTGCACAAGTAAATTAATTTACCACATATCGATACACATAAAAGTATTCCAGTGATTTTTAAAACCTCATCATGGTACCATTTAGCTACCTTTGCCGAAATTTAGGTGCATTCCACATGCTCACACACAAACATATTCCTAGCCTTTGACTTATCACCTTCTTGTATGCAAGTGTCCTAATGCCTATTGATGAGAGGAAATTACATAATATGTTATACATCCATTTTATAGGTCTTGGACTTAGCTAAGCATAAGAGAAACTTTATTGGACTATGCACATGCCTACTAGACCGAGAGTGAGGAAGTACACATTCAAACTTTATACACTTCCTTAGACATTTTCCATTTTCATACATAAAAGTAATTAAACAACACACCTCCATTACCTTCATTTCCATTCTTTGACAGAATCCATGCATACATACCCACATATTATTTTTACCTTCATCAAATATACACAAGATGGTTCATTCTTGAGCATACACATATTGTTCATTCTAGACAATCCAAGGACATACATATTAACAACCAAAATCGAGATGAAGATGAACACTTGAATCATGATGATGATTATGATGACCTCACATGCATATCTATGTAGGGCCTACATTTATCTTAATTCTAATATGCAAGGCATTTTCCTCCTACCTTCATCACAATGTGTAGGTGTATGACTAATTTTACTAAGACCATGAGATATTGCATATGCAAGTTCGCTTCCTTCATGCTCATAGTAAATATACAATTTCCTATTAGATATGCATGATCCATCCTAGGTTTTTACATAATAGAATCCATTCTTAGGTTGTTAGCATAAAAGGTTCCATTTTAGCATTCATGAAAAAACTAAGAAGAGAGACTTGCCTTTAGTATTGAACCTTTAGACCAAAAATAGATATCTTTGCTCCTTGGTAGCTCACGGCTTAGGGTTCCTTGATGTTTTCCTTCCTTGATTTCTATACTAACTCTCGGTAGAAAAAGGGAGCAAGGGAAGAGAGGTATTGGTTTGAGGGCGGAGCAGTGGAGAGAAAAGGATTTGAAGAGGATGAGACTTTTGCCCCCTTGAAAATGTAGAATAAGGGAATAAAATAAATTATTCTTCTCTTTTTCTGTAGCATGGCCGAAAGTTGGAGTAGATGAGGTAGAGTATTGTCTTGGGTCTTGGTTGGAAAGGGTGTGAAAAGAAGAGAATAGTGTAAAGATGAAGTGGTGTACATGGGAAAAGTAATAAAAGTCTCCTAGTAAACGGTGCCTGCCGAAAGTTGAAGGAGAAATTTTTGGAATATTTGTCTTGTAGAGGAATTCTAGATTATTTATTAGATAGAGAAAGTCATGAGGTGAAAGATGGAGTGTGAAGGAAATGTTTAATTTTCCTTCACCTTGTCGGCTAAGATTTCAAAAGAAAAGAGGGTGGGGAAGAAAAATCCATCTTTTTCTCTATGTGGAATAGAAAGATAAGACAAGAAAATACAAGTCTTGTAAGGAAAAGTGAGAAATTTGGTACACTTTTGGAAGTTTTTTTTGTAAGAAATCATTCATTCTTGTTTGTGAAGAGATTTTGAAAAGCTTTTGTAGTCCTCAAGAGGGAAGGGTACGGCTGGGGCATTTTTGAGGGGGGGTTGATTTGGCCATTTTGTAAAACAACTCCTTTTATGCCCAAGTTGGTTTTTTTATTTGTTGCATAATTTGTTTGTTACATATCCTTATTTTATTTACTTATTTATATAACATGTATAACATACTTGGTACCATATTTATTAATGCTAGACGTGACATGTTTTGCTTGATAAAGAGACACTGGAAAGACAACGGGTCAGAATACGAATGTATATGTAAATGAGTATACATGTATATACATAGTTTGAAAGGTACATTTTAAAATTAGTATGCTTTATAAAAATAAGATTTTCATGATATCACAATAGTCGTATATATGTCCGACCCGTTCGTTATCTACTCCCATCAAGTCTCGCTATATCTGTTAACTTAGCGTTCTATTATTTTTTTGAGTGTTTCTAACCCCGATACATAATGTCGATTTCTTTATTAATCTTAAATAAAAATTTAAAATCCGCCAAAATTTTATCGACATCGCATTTGTGTCCTATTTTCCATCATCTTATTTCATTTTCCATTGACCCAGAAACGCGGGTTGTAACAGAAAGACTAACTTTTCTTTGCTTAAATCGAGTGATTCTTGGTATAAATGAAAGCTAATAGTCTGAAGTTTAGCTCCACCAAAAATCAATAATTTTGAAAACTTTTTGCTATCTTTTTTTCCAGTCGTGTAAATTTAAGTTAAAACTGCAGCAAAAACGGGCAGAAAGTAGAAAAAAAGAACTGTTGGACGGTACAACTGCAGTAAACACCATTAGAGGGAGGGTGAATAGTGGTTAGCAAAAATTACACTACTACCCTTTAAAAAAATCCCCTTTGAACAGAGAATCTGAGACCTCCTCAGATTCAATACCCGTTTTGGAAAAATTCAAAACTTAGCATACACAATTCTAAAAAATTATGAAGCTTTTCAGAAATTAACTTCAATGTCTTGGCTAGATTCTGTCCAAAACTGAGACAAAAATAAGATTGTTCGACCCTTCAACGAAATAAAAATATTCAGACGGTCAATGTGGACAGAATTGGACAGAATAATGCTGAACTTTGAACACGTGTTTCTCTTTGATTACTCAACCAAAATGGTTGATCTTTATGTGAAAACACTCCTTAGGATGTCTCGTTTATGTTTTCAAAAGGCTCTGACCTGAACCTATCCTTGATTAAAACAGAATTTAAATTTGCGTGAAACTGGTTAGACTACAGCTAGAATGGAGCAGTTATTTTGCAACGACTAAAAGACTAACTTTCCTTTGCTCAAATCAAGTGATTCTTATTGCAAATGAAAGCTAACAGTTTGAAGTATAACTCCACCAAACATCACGAATTTGGAAAGTGTTTTGCTATTTTTTCAGGACATGTGAAGAAATTATGCTCGAATCAGTAACGTGGTAATGCAGCATAAGGGAGTACATCCTAAAGATGACTCACATGGCTTCTCAATTAAGAAACATGAAACTTAATGTCTCAGATTGACATGCTAGTGGTCATGATTCTGAATTCCTTACCTCCTAAGTTCAAACACTTTCTGGTCAGTTACAACAACCAAAAGGAAAAGTGGATAGTGAATGAACTTATCTCGCACTGCGTACAAGAGGAGGAAAGGCTTAAGAATGAGGGACATGAGATTGCGAATGCTGTCACCACCAAGTCCGGTGGTAAGAAACGTAAAGCTGCGGAGAAAACTGAGGAGCAAAAGGCAGAAAGGGGCGGCTAATGCCGACGCAGCCAAAAGCATGTCTTGATTCTTTTGCAAGAAAGAGGGACATCTAAAGAAGAACAGTACCGGTTATCATTCTTGGCTCAAGTATAAAGGTACGTTCTTAGTTTGTTCTGAAATTAATTTTGTTTCGGATATAGCCATTTGGTGGGTCGATACGGGAGCCACGCCTCACTTATCTGTGACTATGTAGGTTGGCTCAGCCACAGAATACCAAGGGACAATTAGAGATACGTATATTGGGTAAATGGCAGTGGCACGAAGGTTGAAGCCGTAGGACATTTCAGATTGCTGTTGACTTTCAGTTTTTATCTAGACTTGCATGATACATTTGTAGTTTCATCATTTAGACGAAACCTTATTTCATTTTATCGATTGGATAAAAGTGGCTATTATGGTTTTCTTGGAAATGGAAATATCCATCTTTATCATGCGTCTAGATTAATTGGTCATGGCAAAATGTCTGAAATTGACAAGCTTTACTCAATAAGTGTTGCTTCAAACTAAGAAAACTTGCATGTCGTTATGCGAAATGTTAAAGCAAAATTAACACATGAGAATTTAGGATCATTATGGCATCGACATTTAAGACACGTGTCCAAAAGCAGAATGAAGCGTCTTGTCAAAAACGAAATTCTCAATCCTTTAGACTTAACCGATTTTGATTCGTGTGCATTTTGTGCTAAAGGAAAACAAACTAAAGTCTGAAGATATGAAGCAAATCGTGCAAATAGTCTATTAGAGTTGATTCACACCGATATAAGTGGCTTATTTCATACGGCCACCCGAAATGGCCACTCTGATTTTATCAATTTTATTTAAGAATATTCATGATTTGGCTACATATTCTTACTTAAGGAAAAAAGCGCAAGCACTGGACATGTTCAAATCATTTAAGCTGAAGTTGAGTTACAACTCAACAAAAGGATTAAGCCGTCAGATCAGACCGTGGAGGAGAATACTATGGTCGATGTGATGGGCCAGGGGAGATATGTCCGGGACCATTTGCTAAATACTTAGAGAAAAATGGAATCGTCTCTCAGTACACCATGCCTTGGTCACCAAGCATGAACAATGTAGTTGAAAGACAAAACTGCACGTTTATAGACATGGTACGTAGTTGATAAGCCAAACTACGCTACCATCATTCTTTTATGGAGAAGAGCTTAAAACCGTAGCTTACATCCTCAACCGAGTACCACCTAAAGCAACAATCAAGACCCTTTACGAGTTATGGACTAAGCGCAAGCCTAGCCTTAACCACATTAAGGTTTGGGGTTGTCCAGCAGAGGCAAAGCCTTACAATCCAAATGAAAGAAATATGGACAAATGTTGTTAGTTGCTATTTCGTTGGTTACGCAGAAAGGTCACGAGGGTACAAATTCTATGATCCCACAAGTAAATTATTTTTCGAAGCAAATTCAATAAAGTTCTTTGAGAATACTTTGGTTCCAGAGGGAATGACTTGCATTAGTAGATCATTGAGTTAGATGAGGGTCACTCAGATGCGACAGAAATGCGAATCGAACCAACATTTTAGGAGATAGCATCAGTGTTACCCGCACCTGAGGTACCTCATCCTAGTACTGTCGCACCACAGGAATAAGTTCTTGAGAAAGTCATTCAAGAACAAGAAGAATTGCCTACGAATGCAGTTCAGGAACCTGCAGTATCCCAAGAACAAGTGCCCCTAAGGCAATCCACTCGTGAAAGGAGAAACCCCATACCTAGCGACTATGTGGTATATCTCCAAAAACACGAATTCGATGTTGGCATGATGGACGATGACCCTGAAAACGTCCAACAGGCATTATAATGTCAAAATTCAGAGAAGCGGATCACGACCATGGAAGAAGAAATTAAGTCTATGCATGGCAATAAAGTATGAGAGGTCATCTCGTTGCCTAAAGGTTCACAACCCATTGGTTGTAAATGGATATTTAAAGCCAAATCAGATTTAAAAGGCAATGTAGAATGGTATAAGGCCAACTTGTTGCTAAAGGGTTTACCCAAAAGAAAGGCATAGACTACACGAAAACCTTGTCTCCAGTATCAACGAAGGATTCCTTTAGGATAATCATGGCTTTAGTGGCACACCTAGACCTTGAGCTACATCAGATGGATGCCAAGACTGCATTCTTAAACGGAGAACTCGACAAGACCATTTACATGGTTCAACCACCTCAATTTGAAGTGGGAGATCCAAAAGGCATGGTTTGTCGACTAAAGAAATCCATCTATGTATCAAGCAAGTGTCTCGACAGTGGTACTTTAATTCGCCAAAGTGGTTTCCTCTTTCTGTTTTGTGATAGACCAAATTGACGAATGTGTGTATCACAAGTTTAATGGGAGGAAGTTCATATTCTTGATCTTTTACGTGGATGATATGCTTCTTGTAACAAACGATGTAAACATGTTGAGCAACACCAAAACCTTTTTGAGAAAACACTTCCAAATGAAATACCTTGGTGAAGCCTCATTTGTGTTGGGATTAGAGATACGAAGGAATCGTAACCAAGGTATCTTAGGTCTCTCGCAACAAGCATAAATCTGAAAGGTGTTGAAGCGGTATAGTATGGATAAGTGTTAACCATTGAATACTCCTATGGCTAGAGGAGACAAGTTCAGCCTAAAGCATTGTCCCAAAACTGAGTTTGAACGTTCACAGATCAGGAAAACTCCCTATGCTTCGGTGATAGGGAGTATAATGTATGCCCAAATATGCACACGACCAGATTTGGCATACATTACTGGAATGTTAGGTAGATACCTCTGTGATCCGAGTAAGGATCACTAGATCGCAACAAAGAGGGTGCTGAGATACTTACAAGGAACAAAGCAACACGTGTTGATGTATAAGAGATCTGATGAGTTAGAGATCACTAGATACACAGATTCCGATTTTGTTGGATGCAAAGATAGCATGAAATTGACCTCAGGCTACGTATTTACTCTGGCCGGAGGAGCGATCTCATAGAAAAGTGTGAAACAGACCTTATTGGCGTCCTCCACTTTGGAGGTGGAATGCATGGCATGTTTCCACGTATCTAACAAGGTGATATGGCTATGAAATTTTGACATAAGGCTACGAGTGGTGAACACTATCTCGTCTCTAATGAAGATTAGCTGTGACAGTAATACTGCGGTGCTGTATTCAAATAACACCCGGAGTTCATCAAAAGAAAAATATATAGACGTGAAGTATCTAGCTGTTATAGAAAGAGTTCAGAGTGGTCTAATCAGAATTGATCGTATTTGAAAAGACTCTATGGTGGCTGATCCTTTGATTGAGGTCGTGGAACCCATAGTGTTTCAGAAACATGTTAGCCGTATGGGTCTTAGTCCGGTTAAGGATGATTTGTCCTAGTGGGAGTCTATGGGGTTTATGCTTTCTTATGCTCAAACAAGTTGATTGTCTTAATGTTTTTCAGACAAACAGCATAATGTAAATTTCAATGATGTTAAAGTTTTCTGCCGATGTAATGTACATTAAGCGGTCACGACATATATTTTGCATTCTGTTGTTCTCGCTAAGTTAGGGCCAAGCTGGAATTAGATATGTACGATCACCTAGCATATTAATTCCACACTATATATCTACTGCAGCATTCATGTCATTCAATGGAATGTTATTATCATGATTTAATAAGGACAAGTAACTAATTCAATGTGGCGGCGTTTGGCTTAAGTCTTTTGCTAACATTTGCTGATGGACTGGAAAAGGTAAGACACACTAAGGGACATTCATTAAGGGAGCTCAAACTAGTGACATATAATCTTTAAAGAAGCATACATAGTCCAAGTGGGAGATTATTGGAATTAACTCGTGACACGTGTAATGTGCAGCATGTTGATTAAATAAACATGAATTAATCATAAAGTGGATGTTATGCATGATAATTTAATGTCACATAGTCACGTAATAATATTAATTATTGCATAAAACATCCACACGTTAAGTGATCACTAGGGCGTGTTCGTGGATGTATGGTGTGGTTTAAAATAGAAACCCTGAATATGTAGAAAGTCATATGGTCAGAGACCGTGATGGATGGACTCAAAGTGCAACGACCATAAAGTGTACGACGTCTGGTCCCCAAGGGGAGACAACCCACGTGTAGTTAGTAGAAAACTGTTGGTACATATGATCAAATATTAAATAATATTTAATGTGGATAAAGATTACTTGATGATAACATCAAGTATATCATCCCTTTGGTGATAAAGATGAGAAAGAGTGTTCATCAGTAAAGGAAAAGGATTTGGTTGTCATCATAACTCTGAATCCTATCACAATCAGGATTCTCCCTCTATTAAAGGAGGAGGGTCTTCACCTCCACATACATTAAGGGGCAGCCGGCCATAAAGGGAAAAATGAGAGGGAGTACCAACCTTTTCTATACAGCCCGCATTGCCTAGCCTCTCCATCGGTTAAATCAGTGAATTGTTGAATCCATTCAAGGGGTGCATCAACAATTGGAGGGAGGTCGTGAATCCTTGGATCACACCAGATTCATCAAGCAGCCGGAGAAATTACATGGTGAGCAGATCAACATCAAACATGGAGCAAGGTAAAATTATGTCTTTTGTTACTTTGCCCAGTGACTCGATTAAACGGTCCTTATTCAGGGATTTTTCAAATAAATCCAACATTTCATGGATAGGCAAGTCTCCTATTTTAATTTTCATCCTTGTTAGTAACCTACTCAGATACAAATTAACCTTCTCTTCAAAACATGGAAAGTAAGGTAGCATATAAATGTATCAAACGGGAGCAAGCATAACACAGATAAGAAAGTTTGCAAGTAAAGAGCAGAAATTGCTAAAGCAGAAAACAAAGAAAATGCAAGACTTGCATGTGGAAAATGAATGAATAGGTGATGCAACTCATACAAATGTAGCACAATAACATATGGAAAGCAGAGGAAGTAAGCTTGGATTGGCAGGTTTTGTAGAAACAAGCTCAGCCGAGGTGAACCGAGCTCAGCCGAGGTGCACTGAATTGAACATAGTAGCTGCCATCCCAGGGAAATGAGAAGTGACTGAATTTAGCCGAGCTGAACTGATCTAAATATAAGAGTATCTGAGCTAAGAATGGAAATAGTGAGGTTGTTCTTAACTAACGAAGTACTACTGCCGTGCTGAGGTGATCAAGAGAGTGAAAGGAAGAGGTAAGGTGAAGAGGAGCACAAAACTAAGATTAGAAGAGGTGAAGAAGGACATCCAAACAAAATTGGAATAAAGATGTGCTAAGTCGAGGTGACAAGGTGAAGCACAAGTCAGACAGCAAAGCTAAGGCAGAGCTGCAACACTTAGTCTAATATAACTTAGTACTTTTATTGTACATATGGTCGAGCAGAATAGGTAACTGGTGGTTACCTTGTAACTGTTAGGAATCACTGTAGATAAACAGTAACCAATGTACAAGTGGAAAAAAGAAACCTTTAGAGGCAGAAAAACTCCTATAAAAGGATAGGAACTTTTTAAATCTGATTCTTACCTGAAAGAATGTTCAATCCTTTCAATCTCGGCATGGTATCAGAGCCAATAGATTCATTTTAATTAACTGATTTTTCTTCTTGAAATCCTTAAAATTCTTTAAATGGATACACCCTTCAGTTCCACTGAATATACGGAGGCCACATCCATTTTGGGGCAATCATCCGGAGTGGCTCGTGGTCCTAAAGTCTAATGATTCCTCCATTGTCATCACCAGCCACAAGCTAAATGGAGATAACTACCTCTCGCAGTCTCTGATGATACGTTCTATGTAACCCGACAATTCCGATGACTTCATGATGTACAACACTACAGCAAAAATCCGGGTTGTAGTGAAGGAGATGTACTTAAAACAAAACAACATCTCCGAACTCTATGAGATCGAGCTCACCTTCATGAGCTTCAACAAGGCACTCTAGCGCTGCACAAATATTATCTTCTACCGACTGAGGTATGGCATCATATTGACTCCTTTGAAACACATCAATGGTCTTGTATCACTGATGATGCTCTATATAAAGAAATAACAACGCTGAAGCGGGTATTTTGCTACCTGACTGGAATTGTTATGAACCGCACCTTTGGAACGTCAGGAAAAAAATAAAAAAAAATAATACAATAGAAAATGAAAATAAAATGTTAACTATAGATAAAATTATCATTTCGTATTTGAATAAAATTTGAGAAATTAGGAAAGGCATTATTTAGGAGATCCATCTTACATAATTTTTCTTATACCTACTATGTCACACCCTCATTTTTTCTTATTGTCCAAAAATATGAAATGGACTAAGGTAGCATACCAATAGACGCTTGAAAAATGGATCGAGCGATAGATTACTTGATATCGATATATGGCTAAATTAGGAAACAAACATAGTATGAGTATATGAGAAAATTTAAGTAAGATTACTAAGTAACAATTTAAGTTACTAGAATAAATTAAATCTAAAGGAAAAGACCTGACACAAATATTTTGTCACAATTAAATAAAAGGAAAAAAATTAGACTTATGGGAAACTTATTATCCTCTCACACATGTGCTGGAATAGAAGACAAAAAACCCTCTCAACCCTTAAAAAATCAGTCAAGACCCATTGGAAGGGAAAGAAAGAAAAAGCCTTCCAACTTGTCATGAGATGCATGCATGAAACCTCATCATAACCTTCCAAGATGTCATAAGTTACAAGCATGACTTACCTTTTACCCAACCACTACCCTAAGCCCTTTGATTGGCCGACCCTTAGGAAGAAAGAAGAAATATTTTTGGTTAAATCAACACTCTAACAAAATGTCAAGTGTAGAAAATTGTGTAAGAATCAAATGATGAAATTTTGTCATATTCTAACCACTCAAACTCTCCATTGGCCGGACACTTTGTAGAAAAGGAGTAGAAAATGAGTCTTCATTTAACAAGAAGTCATCATACCCCTTGCCAAAAGGCTTCCACTATGTCGTAATCCCTACACTTTTCCAAGAAGTTAAATATTTTTCTTCCCACTACCTTATACCTGGCCTCTTGCAAAATGGATAGAAGAGGATATTTGTCTTCATCAACCAAAGTCATCATACTCCTGTTACCCAAAAGCTTCCACAATGTCATAACCCTTACACCTTTTCAACAAACCAAGCAAGTCTCCCTTCCCACTCTCTTTGGCTATCCACCTTAAGTCAAAAGGGGAAGAAATTTTTTTTCCTAACACTCCACCTTCTTCCAATTTCAAGACATACATATATTATGTGTCTTTCTACTCCATCCAAGAATACATGATGATATTTTCCCACTCCACTATGCACCCCTATCAGCCCCTTTAGCTTAAAAGATGGGATTTTACTTCTCTCTCTCATTCTTCACTTAACACTTCCATTTCCACTCAAGAACAACTCTCTTTCTTCCTCTAAGAAAGAAAAACAAACTCTTCAAACTCATTCAACCCCTTCTTGACCGAGACTTTAATAAAGAAAAGTAAAAAAGAAAAACCTCCTCTCTTCACCCCACACCATCACTCCAAGACAAGAACTAAGACAACTCTTTCATCAAGTGTAGTAGCTGAAATTGTAGAGCCAAGGAACAAGAAGAATTAAGGTAAGAACTTTATTTATAATGAGTTTAATTTCTTATATCTATCACTATTTTAAGTTGCTCAATCCATCCTCCTTAATGAGCTCTAGACCATGACCTCCAAAGAAGGAAGGAGAAAGATTTCTCCAAACCAATGTGAAGAAATCTTCCCATACAAATTAGAACTAAGTGAAAAAGACAAGTAGTCTACCTAAATCCTTCATGGATTTTCAAATATTAAAGTATATATGTTCATACTAAATCATGGATCATTCATGATGTACTTTCAATGTTTTAGTATGATGAATATGCAAAAGCTATGTTCGTATGTGATGTATATGATGTGAAGTATGAATCCGTATAAATATGTTAAAATGATAAATGATATGGTCTCAGTATAAATGAAAAGAAATGAACCACCCTTATGTGGTTGTATGGGGAAATTAACAAAAGAGTATGAAGTCATATGATATATTAGGAAAAAACTACTAAGAAACTAACTCTGAAATATTTGTTTATGCATTTTTCCATGATGATCATCATATATGTATTTTCACGGTATTCCCGGTTTTGCTATATTTTGGTGGTCTTGATATGGAATGTTTATGATGCATCATATTCACGACTATAATTCTAGATCACAAACGTTGTTTCTTGATGATCATCATGCGTATATTCATACATACACACACACGGCCTAGGGGGCTGTTTTAGCCTCTTCATTTGAGCTTGATCATCCATCTTCATGATGAAGTGTAATCTTGATGATCATGGCTCAATAAGATATCTTTTCATGTTTTCCATCATCTTTTATGTTGCATGAATTTTCATCATACTCTTAGTCTTAAAGTCATAGCTTTGACAAAAATTATCGTGTGTGTGAGTATGTTGGTACAAGGTCATGAATATGAGACATAATTTAGTGGTGGAAAGAACAAGTTAAAACAAGTTGCATGTTACATCTCATTAGACCTTGGATTTTTATGGAAATCACTCTATGTTAGAATATTAAATGTCAAACTTATAATATATGTATGAGATGTGAATAAGATAAGATTTATGTGTTGCGTGAGTGAGGTGTAACCCACATCCCTAAGGCATATTTGTGGAACAAATTAATTTTTTACACGTTAATAGATATTTTCTTTACGCAAATAATATTTTTATTATCTGAATCTCCAAGTTGGATAGGTCTAATACAAAAGGGGCAGAAAATACAATAATACAACTATCTAATGTAAGGGCTGTGTTGGTCGGTTAAGATGTGCCCCTTTACAATTTTAGGGACTTCATCAAGTGATTGGTATTGTAAGAGTGTCCTATGTGTCATCCCTTGTTGTGCATATAGTGTGTCGTGGCGTTTGCCTCCCGAGGGACATAATCAACATTTACCTACAAGGCTGTCATCAAAACCTTTGTTTTATCAATGATTTCGTTCAAATGTCCTCCCATTTCCTTCATTTTTGTCTTCGACATGTAGATGAGGCTGCTGGAGTCTGATTCTACATCAAATTTGTAGGATTTCTTACCAAAATAGCAAATCGTGAGGAGGAGAGTTTGAGCTTCAGCTGTAAGCAGATCAACCTGTGGAAGAGCAAAGGAGATAACTTCGATAATGTTACCGTTGTGATCTCTGGCTATCGCTCCTCCGACCATTTTTTTTTGCAGCATCAATGTTGATTTTGAAACATCCTTCAGGTGGGGGAGACCATTTGACAATCTGTTGTACCCGTCTCCATTCCATTTCAAAGATACCTCGTATCATAAGTGTAGTATCCTAGCAAGTGTTTGAGGATTATTTTGATAACTTGTGGTCATGATTATACAATGCCTAACAAATAGCCTAAATGAACAAATGTAGAATGTAATGAATGTGCTACATCCTAAAACAATATAAAAAGGAAAGTGTGAAATTACCACACACAAAAAAAAATAATGCCCTCACATTTCGTCCCCCCTCCCAAACAAAAACAATAAATAACATCTTGCAAATTCTATAAGAAACTAATATCTTGGAATGATTATACTTTTGTTAACACTTTAAAGAAACCAAAAAGCTTGCCAAAAGTTGTCCTAAATAAGAGAAAAAGGAGCCTTGAGAAGTCCAAAAGCCTCCATACCTCATTATTGCCATTAGCATGCTTAGAAGAGAAAGAAAATATCTAATATTTTTCCCCCTAGGAGGTTGACGGAACACCATGGGAGAAGGGGGTAAAGCTCTAAGTTTTCCATAGAAGCATCACCTTTTTATAAAAACCAAAGGAAGCTTGTTGCCACCATACATACACTCCTTTACACCTAAGATCCTTGAAGACATCCAACCCTTTTGCCTCAAGAAGCTGCCGTTTTTTTCCCTCACAAGAAGACACCCTCTTCCTACTCTAAACAACCTTCAAGAAGAAAAGTCATTACCCCTCTCCACCTAGTCCCAAAAACCGAAGCTTTAAGGAGAAGAAAAAAAAGGAAAGCTCAAAGAGTTTACACTAACTTCTACCTTGTATTATCTAGGTATGGATTTTTATTCTAAGGTTTAATTTACTACTTCCATGTATTCTTTAAGGGTTCATAACCTCTTCTTTTCTCTCTTGCCAAAACCGAATGGTTTCACCACCATAGGTGAAAGCTCCAAGCTCTAAGGAAAGAAACAAGACTCCTCAAGGAGGAACCAAGTTCTTGGAAGGTTGAGTTAAGCTTAGAAGGCAAGTATTACTTCTTGATTCACTAGGAATTATATGTGAGCTGTGGCTAAGTATGGAATATGGCCTTGCAAGTGGTAGGCAAAGGCCTATACACTTGAATATTTGGAAAAGATTGCGTCTTTAAAGTCTAAAAATTTGGATTCGACTAGGTATATGGATTATAAGTGAAGATTATGATGATGTTGTTAGGTAAATGGGGAATACAAACCTTGAATGTGTAGGAAAAAAAACAAAATGAAGCATCTCACCCCTCCCCATAGATCACGGCTTCAGGGTGGTTAGAAGGGAGTGTTTCTTTCTATTTCATGTGAATACTTACAGTAGGAGATGATATATATATTTAATGATTAATTTAGGATGATCATGAGAAATAACAAATATGTAACTGAGGGTTAAAAAGAAGCAAATGAATGGGTATATCCCCCATAGGTCACGGCATAGGGAGGAGTGGGAAGTATGGATTGCTTTTTCAACTTATGTTTCTCAAAACATGTAGTGTAATGAATATATGAGAGAATTTTACCCGAAATAAATGAATAAGAACTGTTTTAATATTTCCTATGGGACCTTGAATTAATTACTATTGTTTAGTTGAAAACATGAAAATACTAGTTCTAAGGGGTACTCATAAGTTGTGGTCTTTTAATCTACATCTAGTGCATTGGTCATAATCTAGGATGATGCATTGTATGCGATTGTGTGTGTCTGTGCGCTACGGTCAGAGTATAAGTTAGGGGGAAGACAAATTAAACTCCTTAAGGATATACTTTTGAAGGAATTGTTGCTGAAGGCATAATTGAGTATATGAAGCTTAACACCTCCCACATTTGCATAACATGCATTACTTTAGATAGTTCGGAAGGAAAGAGTTTTGTTTTGAAAAAGAAAAAGGAACGATTTGAAAACCCATTTGGATGAACTGTCGTTACGGATGATTCCGATATGGTATTGTATTGGCACGTGCGTAATCCCTCTCGTAGGTTGCCAGGATATTGTATTGTATTGGCCCGTGCGTAATCCCTTCCGTAGGTTGCCGGGATATTGTATTGTATTGGCCCGTGCGTAATCCCTCTCGTGGGTTGCTAGGATATTGTTTTGACGGAATCCTTCGTAGTCGACTTATGGTTCATACGGAGAAAAGAGAAGCCATGGCTATTGTATTGTATTGTATTGTATTGTTTTGTCTTGCATCATTGTGTTGTACTGTTTTGTTTCTCATCATTGTATTGCACTGTTTTGGTTTGCACCATACGCATTGCATCATATGGCATTATCATCGGAAACATAGTAAAAGTTAGTCTTTTCCTTTATACATCCTATGCTACTAGTAAGTATGACCGTCTGTACAAGGAACTTCAGTTATGTGAGCTCATTAGTATTGCAGGTGTCATTAGAAGTACTTATTTATGGTTTAGGTATACTTCCCAGTGGACCAATGGGTCTACTTGCTGGGTGATGATTATCACTCACACTTTCATTCTCTATATTTTTTTCAGAGCCGCGAGTGTACGAAGTAGAGTACATCGAGGATGAGCCGCAGCAGGAGTATCCTTGAGATTAGACGCGGTCGCGGAGACTAGAGTCCTTTTGGTGATCATGTTGGAATAGTTAAAAAAATGCTCACGGTATCTCGGACTGTATCGTGGGACCCCACTATGATGTATAACAATATGGTGATGAATGTTTAAGTTTTGTTTTCGCCATGATAATTGCAACTATTGTGATGTCTGATACGACAACCCATGGCGTACACATGGGTTGGCTTGCGTATAGCATCGACACCTTGTGTTTTCCGTAGCGAAGCACGGCGGGCGTACCGTACACTGGCGAGGCCTAAGTACGGGGCGCTACAGGTGGTATCAGAGCCCAGACTCCAGATCCATGGCAATAGAAACCTAAGTGTCGATCTTAGAACTCTAAGTAATGATCTTAGATATAAGACAAGACTTTAATGTGAGGGCGTTGACCTTAGTATAGGAAACCTAAAACAGATCTAGGATTGCCACCCGGGTAAATTGTGGAATAAAATAATAAACGTAAATAATTTTCCCTGCCAAAACCTTCAAGCAACCTCTTACATGAATTCAAACAAGTCTTAACATTGATCATATGGTCCTCAGGATCAGAGTGGCCACAACTAGTAAATATCGCACCTTTTGTCTATTTAACTGTTGTTTATTATTTAATTCATATCGTGTGCGCATAATGTGAAAATTATGAGCGTAGATGCCTCGTCCCCATGGGAGATCTGCTAGGGCTCAGCCCGCTTTGCCCGCACCCCAGACGCCTACTCCACAGCAGCCTCAAGGGCCCGCTCCACCGCCACCACCACGTGGGCCAGCTACCCCACCACCACAGTATGGGCAGTTCCCACCGCCGCCACCACCGGGACAGTATCACCGCCACCGCAGGGACCATACCCACCTCCGCAGGGTCAGTATTATCCCCAGATGCCCGACATGACAGCTTTTCAGGCATTCTTTCAGACTATGGCACAGGTTGGGCAGGCAATGCTTCAGCATCAGGCAACCCCTCCGCCTCCACCTCAGTAGCAGGAGCCGCAGTTAGGGCCTCGGTTTTATTTCGGAGAAATGAAGAGAGCAAGGGTTCCTACTTTTGCATGTGATTCTGACCCAGATGCTGCAGAAAAATGGTTGGACGAGATTGAAAATTGTTTCGAGTTAATTCAAGTGCCGGACGACATGAAAGCTCAAATTATTCGGCCTTTCTTGATTGGAGAGGCTAATAAATGGTGGAAAACAAACTTACTGATGCCCTTCGGGTTGACCAACGCACCAGCTGCATTCATGGACCTAATGAATACGGTTTTCCGGGAGCAATTGGATAAGTTTGTAGTGGTATTCATTGATGATATTCTGATCTATTCACCGGACGAGGAATCGCATGCTGAACATCTGCGAGCTGTACTGAGCATACTACGCCAGAAAGAGTTGTATGCTAAATTCAACAAGTGTGAATTCTGGTTGCGCAGCGTAACTTTCTTAGGCCACGTAGTGTCTGCAGATGGTATCTCGATTGACCCTAAAAAGATCGAAGCAATAACCGAGTGGCCCAGACCAACGTGACCGAAGTCAAAAGTTTTTTGGGGCTTGCAGGTTACTATCGCAAGTTCGTTGAAGGATTCTCTCGAATAGCGGTTCCACTCACAAGACTGACGCAAAAGGAAACTAAATTCGGGTGGACCCCCGATTGTGAGCAAAGTTTTGCAGAACTCAAGAAGAGGTTAACCACCGCCCCAGTCTTGGCGCAGCCTGTTCGAGGTGAAAGGTTTATTGTATATAGTGACGCCTCTAAAAACGGGATAGGATGTGTACTCATGCAGAAGGATCGAGTAATTGCATACGCCTCACGACAGCTTAAGCCTTATGAACAAAATTATCCCACCCATGACTTGGAATTAGTTGCGATCGTCTTCGCCCTAAAGATATAGAGACATTATTTGTATGGCGAAAAGTGTGAGATCTATACTGATCATAAAAACCTGAAGTACCTCTTCACTCAAAAGGAATTAAACATGAGACAACGGAGATGGCTAGAGCTGATTAAAGACTATGATCTCACCATTCAATATCATCCAGGAAAGCAAATAAGGTGGCAGACGCTTTGAGTCAGAAATCGAGCCACGCGCGACAATCTCCACTTGAAAGAGAGATGGCAGAATTTGGACTCGATATCGTAGATTCTGTCGCTAATGTTCTCGCTACACTGGTTATCACCCCATCGCTGGTTGACCGAATTAAGGAAGCTCAGAAAAGTGATGGTGCGTTACTGAAGATCATTAGCAGATTACAAGAGATGCCAAATGACGATTTCCAAATCCGAGGCGATGGCAGTCTCTGGTTCCGAGGCAGACTCTGTGTACCTGATGATGGTACCCTCAAGAATGAAGTATTAAAAGAAGCTCACAGCTCGCGATTGTCAATCCACCCTGGTGCAAACAAAATGTACCATGCCTTGAAGAGAAATTACTGGTGGACTGGAATGAAACGGCAGATAGCAGAATATATAGAGTGATGTCTTGTATGCCAGCAGATCAAGGCCGAACATCAGCGACCTGCAGGACTGTTACAGCCATTGGAAGTTCTGGAATGGAAGTGGGACCATGTGAGCATGGATTAGCTATTGATGTTCTTCAAACAGAAGACCTTGTTTCCACTTTTGGTACCTTGGGCAGTTTAGCATTACGAGCCTTTCTTGACATTTCCAGGGTAAGAGATTCTAACTCAGCGGTGTTACCAATTGTCTCAATGAGCTCTTGATCTGAGAGAAAATTGGATGTGGAATGTAGAATAGCGCCCTGGTTGGCCTCAACTTGAGTGCTATCATTTCGTTCCCAGAGTCTAAATAATAAGCTTCCTCTTAATTATCTCCTAATCTTTTACGGTAATTAAATCCTCCTGGTCTAGGTTTAGTTTTAATGTGTCCTGGGCGAAAGATATGTTCTTTAGGGCTGGGATGCAGCTTTCACAACACAGATTTTGGAGGAGATTAAATAAACATGGCATGTCTTGAATTATTTCATCTTTATCATATCCAGATGTAGGTAACACATCCGTGTCATATCATGGAGGTGAGATGGGTTGAGGAGATCCCCGTGTTTCCTAATCCATTTCCTTTTGTTTGATGGCTTGTAGTCCTTCTCCAATCTCGGATGTTAGATTACCGGAGACCTCTTCTTCAGGCAAAGGCTTTGCCTCCAAAGATTGATCAGATGTGTCATCAGATATCATGTTTAGAAGTTCAAAATGGTTATTTGTCTTCACGGTGTCTTTTGGTTTCCATATCTTTTCTGATTTTTTCTTGTGGTTTATATTCTTTTGTTGCCATTGAGAGTGATCTTGATGTGGGTGTTTTTGCTCAGCTAGTGAAAGGGCCTCAGGTTCACGTCTGGATGGATATTGCCATTGGTCCTGTTGCACCAAGGCATTATTCTCCAGTTTATTTATCTAATTTCCATATTGGCCCTTCTTAGGTCCTAGTGATTTACATTCAGAACAGAATTGGGGATATTTTCATAGAATAAAGTTTAAATAAAACTATATTCCTCATATTGTATATGAATCTTTGATGGCAGGTCTTGAGAAACATCAAGTTCTGTGCACACCCGGGCTGCTGACGAGCGATTAAAATTCAGAGCAGCCACGTCTATCCTGGCTGTCTTCCAATGAGACGCGCTATGGAATTCAAGGTCCGCTGATGATGTAGGTGAATAGGCAAGTTCTGTAATGTTACCGAGATTGGAATAACTGGATAGTCTTGTTTTGGATTGTATGACGGTGCCCATTTGGTTACTTTGAGATTTCGGCCTTGGATGCTCCAGATTCCGTGGGAGAAGCATATCTGGTAATCCAATTCATTTTTGAAGGTGATCAAGATCTGCGAAGAATCAAGCACTCCGATCGTGGGGGTTTGCGTAAACCCAATTCGTTCAAATACTTTCTTGACAACCGGAAGAGTTGGTTTCCTTTGCCAGAAGGTTCCTACCAAAGCAAGTTCAAATTTTGCTGCCAAGATTTGGGTCTCTTGCCTGGAAAATGATATTGATGGCATTCCTTTGAATTTTTGGATCTCTTTCGCAGGAAACACCTCCATGTCCAAAACTTTTCCTTTGGTAGACTTGACTATCTCCGCATAGGTCGCCATTCTTGAGAAGGATCAGTAAAGCAAACGTGAGCATATAGATTGTATGAGAGACTACTTGTATGAATTTGAATGTATGAGGTTCAATGTATCCAGATTGTTCTTCAATGATTTTGAATGTATCAGAGTTAATGTATGTAGATTGTTTATCAATTTCTTGGAGCAGATTTTTTAGGTTTAATTTATCGACTTTATTGGAGTAACCTTACATGTTTATTGATATATGTGTATATGAAATGTATATACGATCTCAAGGCCTATTTATGGAAGAAATACTTTTTTTACATGTTCTCAAATATATATATATATATATGTATGAAATGAAGTATGAGATAAATTATAACTATATTATGTATTCCATTATAGTTTGTTAAGAAACTTATGAAAATATCTTATTGTTGTGCCATGAGATTATATGCAGAATATATAATTTAAGAAAGTGATGATGGATGAATTAGTATATAAACTGGGCTTTTTTGAGGACATGGCCGAGACTACACCTTGGGGATAAGAATGGCATTTCCTCAAGCTTATGGCATGTATGATGTAAATAAGTTAGGAATTATGAAGATGAAATTATAGAATGACCAAGGAATACCAAACCCGAGCCTAAATGGATCTTACAAACCAAAAATTTTGGAAAAATGCTTTATCACATCATATGTTTTAAAAGTTCTCATGTGTAACGAACCATAACGACGAAACAATTGATTCCAATGACACATGTTATATATGTTATGTTATGTTCATAGAGCACCATCATGACGTCAGGACCGGAGTGGTAGGTGTCATGGATATATGTATGTTATCGACGACCGAAGGCAATCATGGCACCGGAACCTAAGGAGGCTGGTGTCATGGGCATATAGCACAATTTCCTTATTGGACGAGTGTAACACCTTGTCTGAGACAAGAAATCTCTGCCCTATCGAGTCACTGTTAGGAATATGTACATATAATGTAACACCATGTTGGAAAAATTGGGATTCATATTTGTATATATGACTATATACGAAATCATTCGGTATGTCGTGGGATATCGTTCTTACGTTATGAAAAGTGCTATAGCCATCATATGAAAATGTCATGTTTATGGTGTTAGGAAATCCGACAAGATCACTCAAAAAACACGCAGCGGAAAAACAAAACTTGATCTCTGATTTTCTACCAAGGATCCATGTTGTCCGTTTATATCGATGAAAGAAACGTAAAATTACCTCCAAAGATTCAAAATCTGTAGGTGCAAGAGGTGCGAAATCACGAACA
Source organism: Eustoma russellianum (assembly GCA_036186865.1). Lineage (NCBI taxonomy): Eukaryota > Viridiplantae > Streptophyta > Magnoliopsida > Gentianales > Gentianaceae > Eustoma > Eustoma russellianum. The sequence continues at coordinate 22,595,417 of AP025049.1, forward strand.
CCCTATGTCGGTATCCACACGAATGCTTCCATCCGGAGTGCTAGCTCTTGAACGGCGCGGCTGAGAACTCTGTTTTTCTCAAAAACGTTTTTCATTTCGTTTTCTGCTGATTGCTTGGTGTACGAGATATGCCAAGCTCCATACATACATATAGATATCAAAATCCGATTCCAGATCGGATTTATTAACGTCTATCATAATCCGTACCAGATACGGATTCTATTAGGATTAGATAAAACCAATCAAAATCCATATCAGATATGGATTCTCTATTATTATCCGATGATATAAATATATATAAAAACGAAATTAATAATAATAATAATAATTAATATCCAATATTGATATTATTAATATTAAAAAACGATAATAATAATAATAATAATAATTAATATCCAATATTAATATTGTTAATATTATTAATCTCAGCCATACGCATTCTTGTGTGTGACCCGATAGGCCCATATTAATTGGCAGTTGATTAAATCTCTATTAAACCAACAAGTCGTAATTGGTCTCTAGCAAGACATTACGACTACCCAATTCATACGAGTAAAGTCCAACTAGCCTAATAATAGCACATGCATTAATCCCTTTGTCACATGATATCTAGTTTGAACATAAGTCATGGTCAGCGTCATACTTATATTGTTCAAACATATGATTACTCGATCTTTAAGTAGACTGATAAAACAAATGATATTGATCACACTATCAATTCATTTGAGCACGGCCATGCATTTCACAGTCTCACTAATCGAGGGGCCCAAAGATATCTCTCTCGAAAGAGAGGGACAAATTCTATCTTGATTGTTCAATATCCTCTACATAATTTCTATCACATTCAATCATGACCTTTATTATTATCCAGTTACGAATAACGTTTGATCATGTCAAAATATAATAGTCCTTATGTTGGAAACTATGACAATCTCAAGTCAAAGGATTAAAACATGACTATCACGAGATTTACTTATGACGCTAATCCATGTAGTAATCTCATGATGGGTCTATCCAATACACTGTTCTCTAACAAGTGACTATGAGATTGATTCGTATCACCATACACATAATCATCTCATGATTATCAAATCAATACTCATACTGATTATAAATTATTTTATCTCTATAACAATAATGAATCAGGGACATATATCAAAATTGTGTAACATACTAACCAACAATAATGATAATAAAACCTCTTTTATTAATAATAAATGCATAACATAAATATCCAAATCATGGCCTAGGGCACATACACTAACATATGGAAGTGCCATGTTTTGAAATTTTATGGAAAACAGACATGTTATGAATTTTGAAAGCATCAAATTTCATGAGACTTTTAAGCCATTGTTTTGAACAATCTTTGAGCCGATGACACTATTAAGTGGATCCAAGAGGAACTTAGGCATAGAAGTGTACTTGGTATGAATAGGAATAAGCGAGATATTAGTATAAGATATGGATTTGAAAGTTCAGAATGGATATGTTTAAGGTTGGATTCTTTTGAATATAGATAGAAGAATATTGTTGGTTTTACTATGTGCATTTTTATAAGAATGTGTAATGTAATAGAGATGTGTTATGTTCCTCATTCACACATTATTATTTTATCACACTGTCTCCCCATGTATGACGAATCTGGGCAGACTACTTGCTAGGTGATTAGTGTTATCGCTCATACTTGACTTTATGACCATTGCAGGGAATAGGGATTACGACACAGAATTTATTGAGGAGGAGCCCAGATAGTTTATCTTTGAGAGAAGAAGTATTCCTGGGAGTTTATCTTTTGGATGTGTTAGACATTTGATGATGATGTACTTAGATTATTTTGTGATATTAGTATATTATGACTTGTACAGAATTATCACGATTTGTATTGGTATGCATGTTGTTTGTAAAATGTTTATCTTTATGTTGCTTCTCCTATGTCGATCGCTGATTTATATCGACATGCACATGTATGGTATCGACGCTTTATACTTCTAGTACAATGGATGGACAGTGCCGAGACCCTAGTCCCAGGCGGGTCGCTGCAGGACTAAATCCAGAATTCGACAATGTTCGAAGTCGGATTTTGAGAACGAAACCACTTTCGACCTTGAATGTTGCCTTCGCCGAGATCAAATATGAAGAGAGCCGTAAGAAGGTCATGATAGGATGTGCTCCAAATACGGAGACCTCAGAAATATATACTGAACAACCAGTGGAAGTATCTGGACTACATATTAAATGACACTTTACCTCTCTCACAAGTTAAGTGTGAAATTATTATAAAATGAAAGGACATACAGTCGATGACTGTCGGAAGTTACAAGCAAAGATAGTATGAGAAGGGAAACCTCCACTAAAGTCTAGCAATGACCCCTAGAGACCACATTCAAAACCATTTACTGCTAGACAAAGTGCTGCACACCTTGGATCAGCTCAAGTAGATGAAGCTGAGGTTCCTGCAAAGGATCAGATTGTAACTCTGATTGAATTACTAAGCAGACAACGTGGCCGAGTTGAATCAATCAAAGCTACAATGGCAGGCTACATCCAGTCGAACTTTAGCAGTTTATAGATCATAGACTCTGGAGCGACTGATCATATGATTAATAATGGTAACTTTCTGAAATCCTACTTTTTGTTTTCAGTAACTGAGAAGGTTAAAATTGCTAATGGGACTTGTTTAGAAGTTATTGGTATAGGCTTTGTGATAATTAATGATAAAAATAAGTCTAAAAGATGTCTTGCATGTCCCTAGTCTAAGCTTCAGTCTATTATCAGTGGATAAACTTACTAGGGATAATAATTGAATAGCCTCCTTCTCATCCACAGAATGTCGCTTATAGGAAAACAGAACGAAGGGGGTGATTGGCAGTGCTAGTAATATAACGGGTCTATACTTACTGGAGTCAGACGCTAGAGCCTTAATTAGCACAACTGAGCTTCCAAATGATCAGAATATTTTGCACCCTAAAAATTCTTTTATAAGCGATATTTTGCTATTGACTGGGCCATCCTGATTTTGTATATCTCAAACGTTAATGCCAAAATTGTTTAGCTCTGCTGACCTTAAAAACATTACGTGTGAAACTTGCCAATTAGTTAAACATACAAAACGTAGTTACCCAGCCAAAATATACAAATCCTCACCACCATTTAACCTTATTCGTTCTGATATATGGGTACCATCAAGAGTAGCTAATAGTATGTAGATGATCATACTAGAGTAACATAGGTTTAACTACTAAAAGGTAAAAGTGAAGTCGAAAAATACTTATGACATATTTTACACTTATTAAAAGATCAGTTTGGGTGCACCATTATAACAGTAAGGTCATATAACAGGGCAGAATACTTAGATAGCACAATTCAAAAATTTATGCATGAAAATAGAGTATACAATCAAACTTCGTGTACCTATAATCTACAACAAAATGGTGTCTCCAAGAGAAAAAAAGACATCTCCTTGAAGTAAGGAGAGCCATTATGTTTGCAATGAACATACATGAACAATACTAGGGTGTAGCCTTGATAACAGCCACATACTTAATAAATAGGATGCCGTCCAGAACTTTATCACTTAAAAATCCTAGAGAAATACTCCTCAGGAACTTCCCACACATTAAACTACTATCGGGGTTAGCATTCGGAATGCTTGGATGCGTAGCATATGTACACATCCAGTCCAGCTTAAGGGGAAAATTGGATCCTATATCATTGAAGTGCATTTTCTTAGTGTACTCTCACTCAGAAAAAGGATAAAAGTCTTACTGCCCAACTAATAAAAGAATGTTTGTAACGCTCGATGTTACATTTGATGAAAAACATGCATTTTATAATCCCTCAGCCAAAATAGAAGATTTAAGGTACAACGAATATTGGAAAATAATAGATAGTATAGACAACACTCAATCTAGCCCATTATTGCAAGTGCAGCAAAGGAAACTTGGTATCTCGGGTCGGCACGACCAATTCTCAGCCGAGAACTGACTTTTTTATAGCCTCCAAAGATCAGAAAGTCCTGGGGTCGGGTAGCCGAATAGATACACCTGAACACACACAACCCACGAGAGAAGAAGGGAGTTCTATGGAAGAAACTCTAACTAAGTATGAAACTGAATCCCAAATAGATGAAAGACCAATAGCATTAAGGAAAGGAACAAGAGAGTGTACTAAGAATTCCTTCTCTACCAAATACCCCATAGAAGATTTCATATCCTATAATAGGCTGAATCCAAACTTTAGGACATCTGTATGATCACTTAATAATAATATCATACCCAAAAATATAGAAGAAGCACTGAGCTGGCTTGTATAGAGGAACGCTGTGCGTGAAGAAATGAATACCTTAATAAAAAAATCAATTTTAAGAGCTAACTCCCAGCTCGGCTGCTATAAAACAAGTAAGGTTTCGATGGATATTCATAGTTAAATATAACAATGATGGAACCATTAATAAATATAAAGCAAGACTAGCGGCCAAATGGTTCAGACAAACATATAGTATAGATTATTTGGGAACATTTGCCCTAGTTACTAAACTAAATACCATTAGGGTCATTTTCTCTATAGTTGTTAATCTTGACTGAGAACTATGTCAACTAGATGCAAAAAATTGCATTTCTAAATAGAGACTTAGCTGAAGAAGTCTATATGTGTATACCACCAAGGTTCACTGGCAAAACCAATCAAGACATGGTCTGTAGGTTAAGGAAATCTATATATAGGTTAAAACAATCACCAAGGGCTTGGTTAAACTGTGAGAGATCTGAAATTTACCGAAAGCTATAGTTACCATACACTATTCACCAAAATTTCACCTAAGGGGAGCTAATCATTATAATAGTGTATGTAGATAATATCATAATAACGGAGAATGATAACCATACAACTATCTAAGAAATTTGAAATGAAGGATCTAGGTAAGCTGTGATATTTCTTAGGAATAGAGATCGCTAGGAGCAAAGAATGTATATATCCCAAAGAAAATATATACTTGACCTTCTGAAGGAAACTAGTCTCGGATGCAGACCAGCAAGTACTCCTGTAGAACCTGGACATAACTTAGAGAGCTATGGGACACTACTCTAACAAATAAACTTAGATATCAAAAACTAGTTGGAAAATTAATATACCTATGCACACTAGGCCTGATTTTTGTTATGCATTGAGCTTTGTATCTCAATTTATGCACAGTCCTACTAACACACATCTCTAAGCTGCTTTAGGAATTCTCAAGTATCTTAAGAATGCACCAGGACATGACTGTATTTGAAAAGAGTGCAGATTGAAGTGTTAAGGTGTTTACTGATGCAGATTGAGCTGGATCTAAGGTCGACATGAGATCAACAACTGGATGTGGAAGGGGAACCCAGTTACTTGGCGGAGTAAGAAACAACCAGTTGTGTCAAGAAGCAGTGCAGAAGCAAAGTTGCGGGCACTTGCATTAGGAATATGTGAAGGCATTTAGATCATAAGAGTACTTGAAGATCTCCATATAGAGGCACCATTACCCATCAAAGTCTTTTGCGACAGTGTCTCAGCAATAATTATGGCCGAGAATCCAGTTCAGCATGATAAATCAAAGCATGTAGAAATAGATAGACACTTCATCCATGCAAAGATAGAAGGAAATGGGCTCATCCTGATACACATATCCGCCAAAGATCAAATTGCAGAAATCTTAACGAAGCCATCCAGTACTTAGTATCAAAACTTGGTTGTATGAATATATACAAATAAGCTTGAGGAAGAGTGTATAAACGAGCTCAGCCGAGGTGTGCCGATCTGAATAAAGTAGTTGCCATGTTGGGGAAATAAGAAGTGATTGAATTCAGCCGAGCTGAGCTGACTGGAATATAAGAGTAGTTGAGCCAAGAATGGACGAAGTGAAGCTGTGGTGAACTGACGAAGTATTACCTCCGTACTTAGGTGATCAAGGTAGTGAAAGGAAGAGGTTAGGTGAAGAGGAGCACAAAAGTAAGAATAGACAAGGAGAAGAAGGACAGGAAAAAAGAATTGGAATAAAGATGTCTTGTTCGATCAATTGAAAATAAGAACCTTTAATAATTCAGCAAGTCGCCTATAAATATCAACTACACGCATCTAAGTGCAGGGTGCGAAAGTGGTCACAAAAATTGACCTCAGGTCAGGCTATTATCAGCCGAGAATCAAGGCGGAGGATATTGCTAAGACAGTGTTCTAGAAGAGATACGAGCATTATGAATCCTTGGTGATGCCCTTTGGATTGATGAATGCTCCAGAAGCATTCATGGACATGATGAATAACGTGCTCAAAGAGCAAATGGACAAGTTCGTAGTGGTGTTCATCTATAACATTCTGGTGTCCTCTCCTGATGAAGAGACTCACGCTGAGCACTTGAGAGAAGTGCTAGAGATTCTGAGAAAGAAGAAAATTGAGGCAATTATCGAGTAGTCGAGACCTACCAATATGACTGAGGTAAGAAGTATCTTAAGTCTCGCAGGATATTACAGAAATTTTGTTGATGGATTCTCGATGATTGTCGATCCATTGAGTAAGCTAACTCAGGAGAAGACAAATTTTGAATGGACCTTTGAGTGCAAGCAGAGCTTCGCAGAACTTAAGAAGAGGTTGACTACTACTCCAGTTGTGGCACAACCCTCCGGTACTGAAGGGCTTGTTATATACAGTGATGCCTTTATGAAATGTCTTGGGTGTATCTATATCGATTTAATTCTAATGATTTTGTGTGTATAAATTATGTCCTAACACTCTTATTGTAGGATGCGTACTGATGCAAGGCAGAAAAGTAATTGTTTACGCATCGAGTCAATTGAAACCGTACGAGCAGAATTATCCGACCCATGACTTGGAGCTTGCACAGTAGTGTTCGCACTAAAGATGTAGCAGGACTATCCGTATGGAGAAAATTTTGAAATATACTTGACCACAATGTGCCTCAAGTATCTGTTCACATAGAAAGAGCTTAACATGAGGTAGAGAAGATGGTTGGAGCTGATCAACGACTATGACTTGACCATCAACTATCATCCTGGTAAGGCGAACAGAATGGCAGATGCACTAAGTAAAATTCAACCACTCGAGACAGATTCGCTAGAGATGGAAATTGAGATGTTTGATTTGTACATCTGGACTCCACAGCAAATTTTTTTGCTGTAGTGATCATTATGCCTACTCTAGTGAATAAAATCAATGAAGCTCAAAAGTTTGATATGAACATAAGGGGCATCGTGACTGAATCAAGATTGAGCGAGTCGAAGGGTTTCAAGTGTTGGATGATGAAAATATTTGGTTTCATAGGAGGCTGTATGTGCCTGATGATGAAGATCTCACAAAAGAAATATTGAAGGAAGCTCATAATTCAAGAATGTCCATACAACCCGGAGCCACTAAGATGTATAATGGTCTGAAGAAGAATTATTGGTGGAGTGGCATGAAGCGTGAGATCTCTGAGTATATTGCTGGATGTTTAGTGTGTCAACAAGTAAAGGCAGAACATCAACGTCCAGGAGTACTTATGCAGCCATTGGAGATACCAGAATGGAAATAGGAGCACATTACTATGGATTCTGTATAAGGACTCCCTAAGACAAGAAACGGCGCTAACGTTATCTGGATGATTATGGATCGATTGACTAAATCCGCACACTTCTTGCCAGTGTCAAGTGAAGCTACGATAGAGAAGTTGGTGACGTTATATGTGGATAATGTTGTGAGCTTACATAGAGTACTAGTGAGTATCGTGTCGGACTCAGATCCTAGATTAACATCCCGATTATGAGCTGCATGTCGGAGAGTCATGGGGACTGATTGAGGATGAGCGCAACATTCCATCCCCAGACCGATTGACAATCTGAGAGGACTATTCAGACACTTGAGGGTATGCTGAGAGCTTACGCATTAGATTTCAAAAGAAACTAGGACAATTTGGTGAAGCTGATAGAGTTTTACTGTAATAATAGTCACCATAGCGCGATTGGCATGGTGCCATTTGAAGCATTGTATGACATAAAGTATAGATCTCCTTTGTATCATGATGAAGTTGGGGAAAGAACTATTGCTGGACCTGAGCTAGTTGAGCAGATATTGGAGAAAGTAAAGATTATTCGAGAGAGGCTCAAGGTAGCTCAGGATCGTAGTAAGAGTTGGGCAGATTCTAAGAGAAGACCATTGGAGTTCGCAATGGGTGAGAAAGTGTATTTGACGGTTTCCCTAATGAAAGGAGTTATGAGGATTGGAGAGAAAGGTAAGTTGAGCCCTTAATATATTTGACCATACAAGGTACTCGAGAAGATTATGAACTTGGCATATCATTTGGCGCTTCCTCCAATGGTATCACAAATGCAGAACATCTTCCATGTGTCACAGCTACGACATTATGTTCCTGGCCTAAGTCACGTATCAAAAGCTCGACAACTGAAAGTGAAAAAAGATGCGACATATGAAGAATTACCGATACGCATCGTGGACCGAAAGGATCAAAAGTTGAGGAAGAAAATGATCCTATATATAAAAGTCAGTGGAGTAATCATGGATCGAGAAACGACATGGGAACTAGAAGAAGAAGTACGAGAGAAGTATCCACACCTCTTCGACTAAAGTACGGAAGTTTTAAGGATGAAACTTTTTGTAAGGGGGGAGGAATGCTATACCCGAGTTTTATGAAAAAAGATAAATAAAGAAAATCATTAAAAGGAAAATCTATAAATACTAAAATATAGTTAGTAGTTATATTACATTATTGGGTTAGGATAGGAAATCATCATCATCATACCTAGTATGGGATAGAAATCAAGCCTTAAGTGATTAACCTTAAGTATATTTCTTATACCAATTAGGAAACTATCTGCCTACACACACACATCTAACTAACCGTACCGATCCCATGCATATTCAATTTTTGGCAGCCTACACACACACACTTTAGAGTATATTTAGGGACATAGATAGGCGTGACACTATCTACGCTTTAGGTTGACTTTCCACTTGGTTGCGTATGTAATATCGTTGTTTTATATTACATGTACATATACACGTGATGGGTATTTTAATATCGAAAATCCTTTTTTGTATTTCTTCAATTTCCTCACTAACACACTAGCACAATATATCTATATTATCATGTCATTTTTGCAGGTACATATAGAGCTGGAGGTCTCACTGGAAGCTGACTCTCTATCCCTTGGGATAGAGTTATTGTCTGCCTATCACTTACCCTCCCCAGACCCTAACGATAGCTTTGCTGTCGTTGGGTTATACTGGGTCCAGATGATGATGATGACTTACCACCCATCCCAAGAAATCTGAGACCACCCATAGGAGAAGAAAGAGAGGTTTATTCCAATAAACCCTAAGTTAATCGATTCATCGTAGTATATATGCGTTGAGGTAAGTATCCTTTTTGTATTTGTTATGAATTTATGAGCTATATAATTATATTTTCGTATAAATGGGAGGATCATGTATGTATATAATTGATAGATAAATGTATATATGTATGTGTATATGGCCGAGTGTGTATGTATAGGTATATACATGTACATTTTGTATTGTATATGTACAAATACGAAAATATATGTTATATACACAGATATGTATGCCAGCCGAAACTGAGTTTGTGCAAAATATTTGTTTGATTTCTGTATTTATATGATATATAACCCATGATATATGTGTGTGATTATTTGTACAGATTTGTATGGATTTGGATGAGTTTGATGGTACAATTAGTTGGGATTTTGTACGATTTAAGGGTGGAATAAGGTTGGAAATAGTATAGGCTGAATTTTGGTGGAAGGCGGCGGCACCAGTGGCGGCACATGGGCTGCCCATTAGACGATTGTGCAGGTGCATTGTGTTAGGCATGAATTATACATGGTGTTTATGTCATTTGGTGTGTGAAATATGAGTGATGGGTGTTTTGGAGGGAGGCCAAGGGGTAGAAAGTGGTGTAGAAAATTAGGGTTTTGGGAGAAGGGCAGGGGCTAGCCGAAGAGTAGGGTGGAGGAACCAGTTTTAGGGGGCAGTGAAGGGGAGGGGGAGAGGTGAGTTGGTTAGTAGGTTGGGAGACAAGTGGGTTGAGGGAGAAAAAGGATGTAGGATCGACAGTAGGTGAGTTTGTGTCGATTTGGATTTGGAATCGGATATTGGAGTTTGTATCAATTTGGAATCAAAAACTGGAAAATTGGAATTGAAATCGAAAGTTTGATTTTAAACTTGCATTCATCGATTTTGGTAACCGCGCTCTTGGATTTTGACTTTGAGTACATTTGATTTGATATTGAGTGGATAATCGATATTGTTGACTTTGATTTTGTTTGACTATAAGGGTATTATAGTAATTTTATTTGCAAATAGGAAACTTGATATTTTCCTAAATTGTTAATTATGTATTTACACTTGTTTTCCCGTGTATGATTCCATAGTGGATATAGACAGGTTACTTACTGGGCGATGTTGTGTCGCTCATAGTATACCTTATTGTTGTTTTGTAGAGAGACATGATTATGATTTAGTGTTCGTACAAGATGAGTCCGAGTGGGGATATCGTTGATTCGAGGACTTTGCAAGAAGAATTATTTATGGAGTTTATTATGAGATATTTATTTTGTGGATTTGAGATTTTGAGACATTAGAGATATTTTGTTAAGTTACGATTTATATATTTGATTGGATATTGCCTAGAGTTTTATACATTGATGATTGAGGATTATTTTAATGATTTTAATTTTATCATTCCTTTAACATGAGTCTACGTCACTTCGCTGACGTGTATTTGATTTGGTATCGACACCTTGTATTTATCTTAGCAGAATACAACAGGTGAACCGTTTTGAGTACTAGGGCTCGGAACGAGTTGCTACATTTTATATCGTACAATCTAGTTTTATTTTATCAAATATATCCTAAGTATATTCAAATGCATATAAAAATGTAAATCACTTTATTTATGTTAGCAAAGCATATAAATATTATGAGCCAACAGCATGCAGAAATCCGGCAAGCATCTTAAAGATACGGCAAAAATATGAATCTCTTAGACAATAACATGTGAATGGAGTTGGATAAAACAGCAGGTACGTTGAGGTCAACGAGCATAAAGGCCAATAAAAATCGCAAATTATTTGATGGAAAAAAGGCCAAATATGTCTTATAGAATCTGCTATGGATCTATTAATGATATACAACTGAAGATTCTTCCTCTTCCAGCCAAAAAAGATCGTCTCATTGTTTGTATTTGAATTGAAGATTGTCTTACTATTCAATTTACATTACTGCATCACAATGCTTAAGTTCTTATGGAATGTCCTATAAAATAAAAATGTGCTATGGTTAACGAAGATATATGATGGTCATGTGAATTTATAAACTTTAATTAGTGAATGTTTCTAAGATTTTTCCTTCGTTAACTTTTGTAGACGGTTCACAATATAATGGAACTTACATTTTTCCACACTAGAAAAGTAAATAAATTTTGTAGACGGTTCAGATTATAAGTAAAAACGCACTTTTGACTTAGGGTGCAAGTAGCAAAGCTTGTCACTTAAGAAGCAAGAAAACAATTGCAAAAGAATTATTTGAATAACTCTTTGAATTTAAGTGAACCTGATGTTCACAAAGACGAAACTTTTCTAATTTTTAGTTGATTTATAAACTAATTTTGAGTAAACGGTATGTGTTTTGATTATGGCATATAGATATTAATATAAAAAAATTCAAATCTTTCCACCAAAAATGATGGGTCACTACTTACAATGACTTAACATGGTTACCTTCAAATTATACTCATGTCTTCGACCAATTAAAGAAAGTGGATGCTAGTTGGATGTAAATTCTAACTAATTTTTGGCCGTTTGATTTTTGGTTGTTATTTTACGAGCAATATTCAACCACCTACATGTTTTTTTGTTATTATTGCGACCAATATGCTTTGGCTTCTAAATTTTGTTGTGTCTACATGTTTTGTTGTTATTATTGTGACCAATATGCTTTTAACTTGTGAATTTCGTTGTCTTTTGTCACCAGGTTTCTTGACAGCAACAAAATTTGATCAACTTAATTGACATTTGTATTTTTATCAACAAAAAAATAAGGTCCTCAGTTGGTTGAAAATTCAACCAATTAGCAACGTTGATACTTTGATCATGGTTTGTTGCAAAAAGTTGACAAGGCATCATGAGAAAAACAAAACGAAGGTCATATATGATCTATTTTTTTTTATAAGTATCTAATATCGTTATAGCCATGCTGTTTATGCGCTTTCTTCCATCATTATTTTATAAGCAATAAGATAAACGGTGACAATTGTGCATAGTGACGCGTGAGATTTTTTTATTGACCACGTATCTTGACTTTAATGTTGCGTTGCCAGCATCCTGCGTGGTGGTTTGCCAGCATTCGAAAAACAATATCACAATGCTGTATATTGTTTGTTTACCAAAAAAGATTAAAATATTCAACATCTTAGAGATTATACAGACTAGGTTTATTTTATCAAATATCATATGATTTAAGAAAATGCATATAAAAATGAATTAAATGACTTCGTTTATAATTTCAAAGCTTATAAAATTATGAGCCAACTGCATGTAGAACTCAAGTTATTTCTATGGCAGAAAGTTTAAATATGTCCTATAGAATTTGCTATGATCCATTAGTGATATACAACTAAACGTTCTTCCTTCTCCAGCCAAAAAGATTGTCTTATTGTTTGTATTTGAATCGAAAATTATCTTATTATTTGTGCTTGTATAGATCTCATCAAAATTATTCAATTTACATTACTGCATCACAATCTTATATTCTGGATAAGTATGGTTGTTTATAGTACATAGTATAATTAAATGTCTTACTAAAAAATGTTTTGGATAGTGATGACATATAATGGTTACATGGATGTTATTAACTTTAATTAATGATTGCTTCTATCGAATTTTGTTTGTACACATGTGTTAAATTTTGTATCTTGAAGGTTAACAATATAAAGGATCTTATCCTTGTCTAGCCTAGAAAGTTAAGCAGAAAGAAACACAGTTTTGATTAAGGTTGCAAATGCAAAGCTTATTATGCGTAACACCCTTTTCAAAATAGTATTTTATTGCTTGCATGAATTTCACATCATAGCAAAGATGAGGCCATTGATGCTTTTAAAGACTATGAAAATGAAGTTGAGAATCAACTTAACAAAGGAATTAAAGCAATTCGTAGTGATAGAGGTGGCGAATATGATACACCGTTTAATGAATTCTGTACATGGCATTATTCATCAAAACAATGCACCATATTCGCCTCAATCAAATAGTATTGCTGAACGCAAAAACCAAACTCTAAAAGAGATGATGAATACTAGGTTGATAAGTTCGGGCTTACCTCAAAACTTGTGGAGAGGAAGCTGTTCTCTCAGTTAACGTCATTTTGAATAAAATTCCATCTAAGAAGATGGATGAAACCCCATACGAGCTTTGGAAAGGCCACAAGCCTAGCTACAAATACTTGAAAGTGTGAGGATGTTTGGCAAAGGTTGCTATACTTAAACCAAGACAAGTGAAAATTGGGCCTAAAACGGTTGATTGCATTTTTATAGCATATGCAACTAAGAGTAGTGCATATCGTTTCTTGGTGCACAAGTCGGATATTCCTGACATACATAAAAACATTTTTATGGAGTCAATGAATGTAGTGTCCTTCGAAGATGTTTTTTCAGAGAAATGACAAAAATCAAGAAGAAACGAGTACTGATAAGCGAATGCGTGAGGCGGCTCTTCAAAGAAATGAGGAGCCTCGTGAAAGCACACGAACCAGAGTGCCAACTTCGTCTGGATTAGATTTTTCAACCTATATGGTAGAAAACAAGACAAGGAACTTTTCCGAGGCAATGTCAACTCTAGAAGCTCCGTTCTGGAAAGAGGCAATTAACAGTGAGATAGATTCGATCCTTCAGAATCACACTTGGGAGTTGGTTGATCTTCTACCGGGAAGTAAACCACTCAGGTGCAAGTGGATTTTCAAAAAGAAAATGAAAGAGGATGGATCTATCGAAAAGTATAAAGCCAGGTTGGTAGCTAAAGGCTATCGACAAAAGTCGATGTATGGACTTAGGCAAGCCCCTAAACAATGGCTTTTGAAATTTGATCAAGCTATGCTAGCTAATGGTTTCAGGATCAATGAGTGTGACAAGTGTGTCTACATTAAGAACACACAGAATGCTATGTGATAGTATGTCTCTATGGAGACGACATGCTGATCATGGGCAGTACTCGTGATATTATTGTAAATACAAAGAATATGTTGACGAGAAACTTCGATATGAAGGACATGGGAGTAGCCAACATTATTCTAGGAATTAAAATTTCTAGGATAGCTGAAGGACTCGTGTTGTCACAAACTCACTATATTGAATCGGTTCTAGAACGTTTCAATATGCTTGATACGAAACCAGGAAGACTCCACTTGACTTAAGTATAAACTTAAGGAAGAACCGAGGCGAGCCAGTTGCCCAATTGGAGTATTTATAAGTAATCAGAAGTCTGATGTACATAACAAACTGTACAAGGTCAGATTTAGCATGCTTAGTAAACAAATTAAGAAGGTGTACCAGTAACCCAAGTGATGGTCATTGGAATGCTCTAAATAGAGTGATGAGAAATTTAAAGTATACAATGAATCTTGGATTACATTACTCGAGATATCTAGCAGTGTTGGAAGGCTATTGTGATGCCAGCTAGATATCTGATAGTAAAGATTTTATGTCCACTAGTGAATATTTATTCACAGTTGGTGGAGGTCCTATGTCATGGAAATCTATAAAGCAAACGTGCACAGCTTGTTCCACAATAGAAGCCGAGTTTATAGCACTAGATAAAGCTGAGGAAGAGGCTGAATGGCTTCAGAATTTCCTGGAAGAAGTGCCCTGCTGGCCTAAGCCAATCGCTCTTATCAGCATACATTGTGATAGCTAGTCAGCTATAGGACGTGCTCAAAACAACATCTATAATGGTAAGTCTCGACACATATGTCGGAGACGCAATACCATTAAGCAGTTGGTCTCTAATTGTGTGATTTCCATTGATTATATATAATCAAAGGAGAATCTTGCGGATCTGCCAACAAAAGGCTTGCCTAGAAATCAGATGTCAATTTTGACAAATGGAATGGGACTAAAACCTATAATGCATGAATCTTTGTAACGGTAACCCAACCTTGTTGACTAGAGATCCTAGAACTTTGTTCAATGGGACAACTAAGTTATAGAGTTCATTGGACACTTACTCATTCTGTTAATTAATAAGTGTCGTCTGCAGAGAAATGAGGGTAAACTAAGGCTTTTAATGGTTCCTATATCTTGATATTTCAAGTGGAGCATGGCAGAATACTCTTGATAGGAAGCACCTACGTAAGTGTGAAGTGTGGCCGCTTCTGTGAGAATTTTGTAAGGCCAAAGTTCTCTAACACACTTTCTGAAACCGGGTGGTTCATGGACAAAACGAACACAATCATAAGAACCAAAGGTGTGAAAGGAAATGTTGTGTGAGTACTGTTGTCTAGGTTCACACTAAAGGCCGGTTACTTCAAGACATCAAGTCACTAATTAGCCGAGTGGATCCGATAGTATTTCAGTAAGAAAGATTCAAAGCCAGAAGCTACCTCTTCTGATGCAACATTTTCTTGTCTGACTTCTCGGTAGAGTCTGCATAAACACTTGTGTTAATTCCCATTCATGTGGGGGATTGTTGCAGAAATTAGAAAGAAATTGAAGTTGGGCCAAGTTTCAAACTGTGGTTGGCAACGTACTTTGAGATGAGTTATGATTAGCTTCATTAATGATGTGTAGATACTAATAAGTCCCCAATTATCTACGGACGAGTAGATAAATTTAGGCTTTTGAATCACTTAATTACGATAACAGGTGAATGAGAAATTAATGCTCAAAGTAAGGGGGAAAAGTCAGCTTAGCTTGGCCTATACCTGATAGGTCAGGTTGTGGACTGAGTGGCGGGCCAGATGGTCTCAGGTTGCGGACTGGGCTGTAGAGAAAAAGGGGTTTGAGTGATTTTCAAATACATGATTTAAATGTGCACAACAATGAGCATGACAAAAATGTGTGCATGATACAAACGTATGCATGATATTGCTTATTACTTGCCTTATTTTAGCCCATATATAATGTTCCCATGCTAACGAGCCATGAAGCGTTAAAGCTTACATCATATGGAAAACATTTGTTGTGTTTACACTATTTTCAGGTGCCATAATTAATGAACTAAACTAGTTCATTAAGTGAAGTACTTAGTTAATTAAACTAAGTAGTTCATTAAATGAAGCTACATTTGGAAAAGACACAAAGGCAACAAGGCTAAAGAAGGAAAGTCTCCTCCTCCTCTCCTTATTAAATATATAAACGCCATATACATATGTAATACATATATTTTCAGATTTTTTGAAAAAGACACATACACATGTATTCCACCGTACTACCGACACGTTATATATTCTACGTACGTACGTTAACGTCACACCACTATACTTAACTCATATTTATGAGCATATTCAGGTCTTATATCATATGATATAAGTCATGGTGATGACAAATTAAATACGATACGTTAAAAGGTTCTAAACCGAAAATTGTCGTATCGGGCGAATACCGAAACTTCGCCAACGTGTCACGTACTTGCCATAAATAAATGGTCAGCCCCTATACTTCAAAAATTGATAAAACTTTCGTGCACATGACTGTATATTCAGCCAAAAATACTTTCCATGTTGGCACATACAAATCACCCCACATTAAGGCCAAAATGTGAAGATTCTAAGTTTAATTCTGTCACATGTAAATGGTACCACTTTAGACCAGCCAAGTGCTGAGATTTAAAGTATATATTATATATATATAATGTGTAACACAATATATATAACACGTGCAAAAGTTGGAATTTAAATTAGAGAAAAATCGGGTAATCGATAAATATCGAAAATTCGGTTTTCTACGCACACAACACATGGAACGTTTTTGGCACATCATGTGACATGTATCTAGACACTTTTTACATATGATATACATCTTAAAGTGTTCTAGAAAATTAAATTAAGGGCTGATTGGAATATAACATGTGTGTATTATTAAATGTGCACTATTTTATAAAGTTTGCAAAAATAAATTCAGCACATGTATATGCCATATCAAACGCCACTTCAGCCATGATGGAGCTTAGGTGGAGCTTATTTGACACTTATTTGGCATTTTAATTGGTGGAAAATAAGCCACACATGATGGGTGACTTTGAAGGGGGCAACACACAAGGAAAGATTTCAAAAATGCAACACATGCTGAAAATTTTCAGCACATGTGAATAGTGGCCGAAAATTGCATCTTCATTGTGATATATTTTCCTCTTCATTTTCAAGGGATTGATATAATACTATTATGGCAATATTTTGAATATGTCTAGAATATTGCACATGCTGAAAATTTCAGCATGTGAAGGAATGAGTTGGCCGATTTTATGTTCATGAATGAGACCAATTTGTTCTCCAAATTATGTGGGATTGATTGCGAGAAAATTGACAATGTTTTTATGATTATTTTGGCACATGTTTTAAGTGGTATTCTCAGATATTCCTAGTCATCAAGTGATGACAACATCCAACCAATCAATGAGTGCCAAGTAAACAAGAGCTTAATGATCATCCAATGAGGAGATGCCAAGTAAGCAAAGACTTGTCACAATGATTCCATATACTCTCCAAGGACTTAGAAGATAATTTTCAAGAGGGAGAGTAGCAATAGAGGGCGGCCAAAACAATTAAAAAGGAAGGAAGAAGAGCAAAACAAGAACAAGAACAAGAGTTGCAAATTCAAAGATCAAAAGTGTTCTAGCCTTCTTCTTCTACACTCTCTTTCTTTCTTTCTTCTTGAAAGCCTATTGTACTTACATTCATATTCTTGAATAGGCTTATCTTAGACCACCACACATTCTATATCTTTGTAAAAGATTGATCAAGGTGTGATCAATCTTCAATCTTGCAAGGTGGTGGTGTTTGTGACAATTGTATTCACGTACAAGGTTTGTAAAGGGTTGGAGTTGGTGTTTAACTCCATAAACCCTGTGGTAAGGTGTTTTTGAGTTGTGTGATTAGTGTGAACCAAGGAAGGTGTTCCTTGAAGACTGGAGTAGGTTGTTGATAACCGAACCAGTATAAAATTCTTGTTGTCATTTACTTTCAGCACTGATTTTCTGTTTCAGCACTGTTTACTGTTTTTAATCACGTTTGCAAAAATAGTAAACAAATTTCAAAAATTATTAAACTTTCAGAAAACATAGCCACACGTTCTAGGGTTCTTTTGGCATAAGTTTCAACCCTTTTGGACAAGTATAAGTCATCCAAACGTCCAAAGTTCTGAGACTAGTGCAGTCTGATTTTCAGGCTTGCAAAGGTTGAGACTTTGATCGTATTTGACTAACTTCCCAAAAGCATTTTTCAAAATTGTTTCAACCCATTTAAATATAACATATAAGGGGTTAGTGGTTAAATTTTCAGAGCAATTGGAGTCGTGTACAAATAGGAATTAATTTTTCAAATCAGTGTATCGGTTCTGGCAGATTTGCGCAATCTGATCACCAACGATTTTTCAAGGGGTTAGAGGTTGAATTTTAATCTAAAATTATTAGGAGATACTTATAACATCTGAGTCTAAGTTCTCTCCAAATTTCAGAATTTTTGAAGACCTGAAACCTAGTTTTCAAAACGTTTTAAAACTGGTCCTGAAAACAGAAACTGTTTTCAGAAATTGAGTTGGTTGGTTTTAAACAAATTTTAAAAACCACATTTTCCGCATCCACTATTTAAACCCCCTTCTAGTGGTGCCTTGCAGATCCTACATGGGCTACAAGCTGGGCTGTGAGCTGCAGACTGCAGACTACAGGATGGGTCTTGTAGCAGCGGGTCGGATCTTATCAGCTGGTGTGGAGTTTGTTTGAGTTCAAACTTCCAAGTTGTTAAGATATGCTAAGGTTAAATTTTAAAAAGTTGTTGGAGCTTTAACCGGCTGAGCTGACCTAAATTTTTTATGATCTGATGGCTCATATTGAATAGTTATTTGATCTGACAGCTGAGGATTGGTACGGTTATCTGATCAAAGGGTTCATGTTGAGCAAGTATCTGATTCTACAGTTGTGGTTGACCAGACTGTAACAAACTCACCTCAGAATTCCCTATAAATAATGGTCTAGATGATCTTTGTGGTCATTCACTCAGAATCCAAAGTTCTTCCTCTTTCTCTGCAATCTCTTTCTCTATGCATATTCATTCTCCCGCATACAAAAAATATTTTGCATTTCAAGTAATCCAAGAAATTCAGGGCAGGTTACATGTTCGTTGAGTTCATACGCTGTAGTGCCACTCGTCTGAACTGACTTTCGTTGTATCTTAGGAGACGATTGCTCCATCCAGTTGGACATAGTATACCAGAGCAATACGTCTTAAGGACAGAGTCCTGGACTCACCTTGGATCTCTGCTCGGCTGAGATGTTGAGGTTATTTCCGTGCTGAGCTCTGCTTTGTGCTAAGCTCTGCTGATCGAGATCGTTGTATAGTGTTGTCGGGCTACTTCTGATGTGAGCTGAGCTTTGTTGTTTGGCTGAGAGCATTTGTTGTTCTTCAGCACTACCGTGCTGAGCTCGGTTGAAGCAGCTGAAAGCATAACTGTTCAGTTGTGCTGTGGTGCCGAGGGCGTCAGGTCAGCAATCAGTCCAGAACGCAAATACAATTGGGTTGACTAGACTGATTTGATCTGACTTCAGATCGGCTCGGCTGGATAACTGATAGCACAGAATTAATGTTTTGAAGTGCTATTGTGCTAAGGTTGGTAGGTCGGCTGACTGTTCAGAACGCAAACTTAATTGCACTATCTGAACTGTCTTGATCTGGTAGATCAATCCAGCCTGAACTCAGGTCGACAGGTCGGCCACTACTTTATTTCTCAAGCAGACTGTATAGAAGTTAATTTTGTCTGACTTGAATTATTCCCAACATCCATTAGTGATATATATACAACTAAACGTTCTTCCTTCTCCAGCAAAAAAGATTGTCTTATTGTTTGTATTTGGAGTGAATATTATCTCATTATTTGTGCTTGTATAGATCTCACCAAAATTATTCAATCACAATCTTAAGTTCTGGATATGTATGGTTGTCTATAGTACATAGTCTAATTAAATGTCTTACTAAAAAATATTTTGGATAGTGAAGAGATATGATGGTTACATGAATGCTATTAACTTTTATTAATGATTGCTTCTCTGAAATTTTCTTTGTAAACATGAGTTAAATTTTGTATCTAGAAGGTTACCAATATAGAGGATCTTATCCTTGTCTAGCCTGGAAAGTTAAATAGAAAGAAACACAGGTTTGATCCATCTTATTTATAAACTAATCGTGACTTTATAGTATGTGTATTGCTTATGGTTTGTGTGTTTTGATATATATATATATATATATATATATATATATATATATATATATATATATATATATATATATATATATATTAAACGGAAGGATACCTTCCGGATTTTATTTATGCATGAAATATCCCGCGTTAATGGCCGAGGGTAGCCGTTACTACAAACTAAAATAAAAGAAAACGTAATCAAATGATCAGTCGTGGGACTGCTAATCTATCTATATTTCAAAAGAGCGATGACTGCGCCGTCTAGTAACCATTGAGGACGGTGGAAGTGGTGGAAGATCCTTCCGAGATCTGCGCTTTTTCCGAGATAGTCCGCCAAGAAGAGTTCCGCCACCAGTCGATGTCATGCAACAATCAATATCATCTCCCGCAATGAGCAAACTCTCGCGTAGATCAGCATATTCAGTCCCTTTACGGCGAGTATATGAGAGAGAAGCTTCATTGTCCGAACCTAGTGCCAAATCAACTTCCTCTTCCTATTCCCGAAAGTGGTCTTGATAGAACTGTTCAATTAAGGGATCATAAGCAGGCTGGTCAATGGCTGGCATTATCGCTAGTGGAACTGGCAATTCAACTTGAATAGATTGAATTTGGACTTCCGGAACCACTTCAGACGGTGGGTTCATCTCGTGAGCATGCTGTACAGTCGTGCCTGAAACCTCCAAGGGCGGAGGAGATATATGGACTGCTCTCTCTTCTATGTTATCTTCAGCGACCTGTAGAGATAGTGTAGATGTATCTATCTGCTGCTGATCCTGTTGCGTTTGAACTTCCAATGTTGGTGGCACTAATAGTACAGGACATAAATCTGCAGTCAGCCGAGAGAAAATCTGCGATATAGATGGATCAGCAGTAGTCATAGGGTACTGCGATTCCGTAGCATAAGTGGATTGAGTTGTTGCCTCCTGTAGTTCTTCTCTGTCATTAACGTCCTTTACCCCAACAGTTTGTGTCAGATGCTGAAGAGAATCTCCAACAGGTTGTTCTCCGACCTCTTTTTGAACATTTCTTTTTGGAATCCACACCTCATTCTTTCCTGCATTCTTTGTTGGATGTGCTGGCGCATGATCCTTCGCATCGCCACATGAATCTAGTAAGTGGCCAAACCGACGGCATTTGCTACAGTACCTAGGGAGATCTTCATACACAACAACTTGAAAGAAAGAGTGTTCGCCACAGTCCACAAATATCTTGGACGGTAAATCCATGGTGACATCTACTTCAACACAAAATCTCGCCACAGAGGGACGATGAAAACTTAAGGTAGCCGAATCCATCTTTAATGGTGTACCAATCAACTTTGCAATCTCATATAACGTACGATAATCATGGAGATGAATTGGAAGATCCTCAAGTGCCACCCACACCGGGACAATTGGGGTATCTAGACATGGATCAAAAGACGGAGTCCATTTCGTAACCTTCATGTCGTATCCTTGGAAACGCCAGTAACGACGATAAAAGAATCGCGTATAATCATCTTCGTTAACAAAGTTTAGCAGCACATGTCCCTCATCAAGAAGACCAATGTTAACTGAACCTTTGAACCCAATTCTATCAATCGAGGCGCGTAAGCCTGCCATAGACGGCCGGCCACGCCAAAAGGCTCCAACCAAGGCGTACTTAGAGCGATTTGCAACAATGTCAATTTCATCCGGTGGGAGTCGAGTTGGTTGCGAAAAAGATGAAAGATTGAATCTTCGAAATCGCTGACACAGGATGAATTGAAGTCGCAGTAGTGAATGATGGCTGCGATCATGAGCTCCGACGATTTCGGAGTGCACCTTCGCAATTCAGCCGCCGCCCCTGTGTCTCACCACAAAAGTTCCATTATTTTGCTTGAATCTACAATAAGCAGATTGCTTAATGTAATATCACTGAAGATGCCGCAATGCAGAAATTCGGTGGCGGCGTACGCCTGCTGCCGAGAATCTCCAGAACCCCTCCTATGGTAACAGGAAAATCAATAATATATATATATATATATATGTGTGTGTGTGTGTGTTTGTGTGTGTGTGTTCGCGCGCGAGAGAGAAAGTTCTCATAATGCCCAGGAGCAGACAGAGTCCAATCACCTTTCTACCTTGAGAACTAAGCTACTGTTTCGCATCACAACATAATCAGCATTATGAACAAAACAAATTGTCAACAGACCTCTACACAAATTTTTTCTCATGCTTTCCAATCGTGGAAAGTAAATAACCTTAGTATAAAATAATGTAACTATTCGTCAAAGCATATGACCTCCTATTAGACAAATTTTTTATACCCAAAAATTGAGTAACATATTAATAATTGTCTACCATGCAAAAGCTAGGTTTATTATATAAAATATATTGTGTCAAACTATTAAAATCAAATAGAAAAAAAAAGACCCAATATACAGTTTTCTGGTCATGATGCTTTATGAGCGAACTGCATGTGGAAATTCAGCAACACTATTGGCGATATGGTGGCAAGATACAAACATTACTCTAATGGAAGATATATTATTAGTGTTGGACACAACGGAACGTAAGTTGAAATATGCCACATGCAATTTTTTATGGATTTACTAGTAATAAACAACTAAAGATTCTCCATTGTTCATCCTAAGAGAAAATATTATTATTTATCTGTAAATTAAAGATTGTCTAGTTATGTGCATAACTCCATCACAATTCTTAAGTTCCTAAGGGACTGATTGTTTATGATACCCTTAAGAGTGGTTGATTTTCGAAATTTCAATTTTGCACATGCGTTGCCTTGATACAAATTTACCTTGTTTTCGAAAAAGATGTCACATTTTTTACGTCTCGGATACTTGCTTTTTCAATTTATCTTTTCTGATTGTTATATCTTCAGAATTCTTCCGACAATCTTGTTGTTACATCCCGTGTTTGAAGGGAAGTTAAAAAAAATATATTAAATACACACAATTTTGCACATGTGTTTAAAAAAATTAAAAAAAAATAAAAATTCGGCCGAATCAGGGGAGGAAATCAATCCCCTACTAATTGTATTACAACCCTATCCTTTTATTAAAAAAAAGACAATGTGTCAGTTGCCCTTAAATTGCTCCCCACCCATCAATATTCCACCAATTCTTCCTCTGCCTTTTTCCATTTCTTCACCCTAGCACTAAGCAACGAAAAGGAAAAGATTTTGTTGTTACTCAGCCCCTGAGAGTAATAGGAGGTGAAGAATAAATTATCGTGGTTTCAACCTATCCCCACTTTGTTCGCGGTATAGTATACAAATCAATGTAAGTAACCTAATTGTATTTTTTTATAATTTTTGCAAAATTATATACTCATATTTTCGGTATCAATCATAGATAATGCATATTTATAATTGTTTTCATATGTGGATGAACATATATATATATATATATATATATATATATATATATATATATATATATATATATGTATGTATATGTAATCGGCTGAACGCAGATATATTAGTGAAATGTAAATTTTTGGTTTGGACAGAGACACTTGTTTAAATTTTTATAAGTATGTTATATATATAATATGCGTTAAGATGGTAGCTTTTGCAAATGTTATGGTATATTTTTCTTATATATATATATATATATATATATATATATATATATATAAGAAAAGTCGTGTATATATCTAGGTTTGTAGATATTTAGGCATATGAATGGGAAAGTTGAGTATATATGAATATATTTTGTTGTATGTTCAATCTATACTTATATATGTGATAATATTCGAAATTTATAATCATGTATAAATATTTACTGGTTCAAATGTATACATATATATATTTAAAGTTTTTTTTTAGAAATATATTCACATATAGATTTACTGTTGGCCAGATTACTGGTTTAAATGTATATATGTGTTTTTTTTCGGTATTACATATTCATATGTACACAAACGTGTTTTGGGAACGTATACACATGAATATTTACTGTTTTTGGCCAGATTATATATTTAAATACTTATATACTGTTTTGGTAACATCTAAACATATATATGTACTTACAGCTATATATATACACACACATATAATTACGGCCTGAACATTAAAAATATACATACATATTCTATTTACAGAACTAAATACCTAAATTATATGCATGAAAAGATGTGGTAAATCTCGAATTGTGTACATACGTATACCGTATAATTTACAGCATTAGATACAAATGTAACACAATAAAGTTTCCGAATATATGTATATTTACGTATAACTTTATTTTTCGATTCATATATGTGTTATTTTATATAGTTTCAGCTCTATATGAATAACTTTTATCGAAGAATATACATTAACATATTTAAACAGTACCACAAGAATTGTATATGTGCATGGTGTTAAATTCTGGAATTATTTATGGAGGACCAGTGCGTTTAGATTTAATGTGTACGGGTACATGAAAACTGATATTTGAAATATATATTTACATATAGGGTCGCTGCTTCCGGAAAGTTTGTACGGACCTATATTTATATATCGATATATATGTATATACGGTTATATTGTAAGAAATTATATATAACTATTTAATAAACAAATAATTAACTTACAGGTTCAAATTTTAGAGATTTCAAAGGATAAGTTGGACATGGAGAAGCAGAGACTTTTATGGTTATATTATGATAACCTTCTTCGTATTCGAGTATTAAATAAGAAAGCTATGTGACGGGTTCGAGGTAAGTGGTCTATCTATGTTTGTTATACTGTCATACATCAGAGGTAAATGGTCTATTTGTGCTCGTCATGTTGTAATGCATCAGATGTAAGGGGTCTATTTATGCTCGTTATGTTTATCATGCATCAGTGTGTTATTGTTGCATATATGTAATTGGATTTCCTCTACATGTGAATTGTGTGCATATGTGATATATATGAACTGTTTGTATGTATGAGTGTGGATGCACCAGATTAAAAAAAGATGAGAGGAATAGAAATGAGAATGAAAATGAAAATGAGATGAAAGAAAAGAGAGTCGGGCCAGGCAGGTCGTCGAGCCGGACCGAGTGGCCAACGGGCCGGTGGCGGTGGCAGGCCTCGACCCAGAACATGATATAAATGTAACTTAATTAATAGTAATAATTATAGGAAAATATAAACAAATATCAGAAAATTAGAAATAAATTCCAGAAATAGCTGAACCTAGATTCGAGTGCCGGAGGATGGTGAGGATGGGCCAGGGGCCTCAGGCGATTGTGTTGTTTGCATTCATGGCACGTGCATTGCATTGATGGTGGGTCGTGACGTACGGGTCACGGGCGCTCAGGATGGTGTACGGTGGCGGGGCCAAGTACACTCAGGATGGTGACTGTGGGTGGGTACGACCCACAGCCACTCAGTTAGGACCCGGGTTCATGCATTGCATGGTGGAGATATCGGCATTCCGTATGTCATGACTTCGTTGCGTGTGATATGCATAATAGGACATGCATCATGAAGTTGCGCATTATTATGTGGAGTGACTTACTTTTTGCGGCTTATCTACTTCGTTTGTATACATTGTCTTTTTCTTTGTTTATGTGATTATTTGTTTGTTGTGTATGTCATACTTGAGAAGAGCATGCATCACAGTAAGGTAGATTGGGCTGGTGAGTTATTTATTTTGTATTTATTTTCGAAGTCTTAACTGTTAAAGATAATCGAGTGAAATTATTGTGGATTAAGGACATGTATGTTAACTGTAAATGTTATTTGTATTTGATTCTGCATGTATGATTTCCTGTAACAAGTATAAGTAGGTTGCTTACTGAGCCCGTTGATTTTGGCTCACACCACCACTCACCAGTTTTGCAGGCATGAGAAATTAGGGTATGCTTACACAGGAGTTGGTATACCGTGGAAGATTGAGACAAGAGGTTAAGGATATTCAGAAAAGACTTTCGAGAATTGGATGAGACAGTTGTTTTGGTATTTGAGGTTATGTATTTTCGAGATTAGTGGTTACATATATTTGACTATTGTATTGATTAGAAATTCTTAGACATTGTATTAATGATGATGATCATTTTATCGAGGATTTTAGCAATGACTTCCGCTGACATCAATTTGCGTTATTATGATGACGTGTAGTTGATTGGTATCGACGCCTTGTATTCTCCTTAGTGAGATACGACGGGTGTACTGTTCTCGATGCTAGGGCTCGGGAGCGGGGCGCCACAGTTGGTATCAGAGCATGGCTCTAGATCCACGGCGGAAGCATAAATTTAGGCTATGATCTTAGAAAATTAAGTTACAAATTTTGCCCCTAAGTCACGATCTTAGACATAAGTACCGAGTTTTAGTTGTAAGCAAGGATTATATATTGAGCATGTTATTGGAAATAAGACGTGGCCTCAGAAGTTAAGGGATGATCTTGCGTGTAAGTTATGAGTTCAGACTTAAGAAATGATGATACTAAGAACGGCCCTAAGAATAAGTTATGACCCCAGACTCTAGGGGACAATCCGTTAATGGACCCATATGCCTAGAGAATACCATACGGTTTTACTTACTTGCCTTATATAAGTTTTGATCATAACCCTTGGCACATCCCCTTAGCCATGATCATAGTAATCCTAATGTAATAATATACAATTAAATTTCATGAATTACATGATTAATAAGTATGTCCAACCACGGGCGTCAGTTTCTGTATAAATTTAGATGGGCCACGCGGTTACTTAGGCTGTTTCACCGTAGCAGTGGCAAGGGATTCGACACCATTAGGATAAAATGAAAGGGGCCCATGTCTCTACCTTGGACTGTAGAGTCAGAGCATGGTCGAGTCTAGTTGTGATCGTTGTTCCTAAAAAATGATTTGTATTCTAATGAGAATTACTAAGGAAGGATTTACTAGCGTTATGATCAGTGGAATTTAATGAAAAATATCGTACAAAGGAGTTCATAGTTTTGGATAAGACGTTGAATTTAGTTATCGAAAATAGGTCGATGATATTAGTCTCATTAGATTCATAGATTGGTAAAGCGGGCATTATTATAGTGTTATAGTGGAACGATAAATTATGCCAAATGTTAGGCTAAGTATTCATTCTTGGGGACATTGAATTACTTGGCCTTAATCTGGTAGGCTTGAATTGAAGTAGAGTAAGCATGAACAAGAAGTATTTGCTTTTCTTGTGAGATTAATTAAGTTAAAATTAGCGGTTGAAATAACTAAGTAAAGAAGAACAATGGGTCAGTGTGAAGCGCAGAAGCATGAAGAATTAGAATTCCTAAGTCGATTAATAATTGGTATAGCTTGCCCGGATCGGACAAACTAAGTTAAAGATTTTATCATAAGTAAATAGATACTAGACTTATAAGAAATGATACATAGGTGGATTTTCATTTGACCGTATGGATGACTTAGAAGAAAAAAAAAACAATTACACGAAGTACTGGACTGTAATTTTTCGAGTGACCAATTGTTTTCATATAAGCACGTACATCTAGATATATTATATATGTCAAGGGCACTTCAAAGATTTTGTTCTATATACTTAAACTAATCCCATTATATAATCTATTAACGTTAAATGGTTATTTCGTTATTTCGAAATTGTTTATCAACGTAATGAAGCTTCTTGGACAACTCTGAAGAATATATATATTTTTTTAAGACGTCGATGTTTTTTTTTTCAAAGAACCGTATGTTTCTAAAATATTGCGAAGTTTCACTTTTGGTTATAACCATTTTGTCAAAATAAATTTGATTTGTCAACTATCGATATTTTAAGCATTTTATCCATTAAGTGTTTTGAAGCTATTTTACTTGCTTGCGATAAATTTACCTAATTTTTTTCGTGAAGCCAAATATAACATTTAAATATATATACCCCTTTTAGAAAAGAGAAGGATACCGTATTCAAATCATTTTAAAAGATCTCTCACTTATTGAGTTTCAAATTGTTTTAATATGATGTCAGCGATATATTTTGGCAAGTGAGCTATATCCACATTGTCCTATAATAAGTCACTTGAGAAACTGCTTTGCAAAGACAAACATATAAGACTGTAGATCTCGTGTTTATAAAAAAAAGAGAAGAGAATTAATTAGATTGGATATTATTTTAAATGATTAAAGCTATATTTCGAATTATAGTTACGTAAACTACCTTCTTATTTGAATAAAAACATGTCCATATATATACTCGTATTTTAGGTTACTGATGATATGCGAAAGGAATAAGGATACGATCATAAAGTTAGTTCGTAGGTTATAAGAGGCGACTTGAGGACTCAATTCTGTGTTGAGCGAGTGTAATGATTAACATATAGGAGTACTCAACGGACATTTGGTTCAGTTATATATCTAGAAGGTAAACCATAAATGATGAGTTTAAGAATCCGGAATTATGGATTACAAGTACGTAAGTTGAATGATATATATTAGGAGATATAAGTGGAATTGATGGCTTAACAACCTTAAAATAAGGTTGATTCGATGATATTCGTGATGCATACTAGGTGAATGGTTGAAGTAGGACTATACTAAGCTGTGAACCGCGTAGTATGCAAGTTTCGAGGACGAAACTTATTGTAAGGGGGGAGGTTTGTTACATCCCGTGTTTGAAGGGAAGTTATAAAAAATATATTAAATACACACAATTTTGCACATGTGTTTAAAAAAATTAAAAAAAAATAAAAATTCGGCCGAATCAGGGGAGGAAATCAATCCCCTACTAATTGTATTACAACCCTATCCTTTTATTAAAAAAAAGACAATGTGTCAGTTGCCCTTAAATTGCTCCCCACCCATCAATATTCCACCAATTCTTCCTCTGCCTTTTTCCATTTCTTCACCCTAGCACTAAGCAACGAAAAGGAAAAGATTTTGTTGTTACTCAGCCCCTGAGAGTAATAGGAGGTGAAGAATAAATTATCGTGGTTTCAACCTATCCCAACTTTGTTCGCGGTATAGTATACAAATCAATGTAAGTAACCTAATTGTATTTTTTTATAATTTTTGCAAAATTATATACTCATATTTTCGGTATCAATCATAGATAATGCATATTTATAATTGTTTTCATATGTGGATGAACATATATATATATATATGTATATGTAATCGGCTGAACGCAGATATATTAGTGAAATGTAAATTTTTGGTTTGGACAGAGACACTTGTTTAAATTTTTATAAGTATGTTATATATATAATATGCGTTAAGATGGTAGCTTTTGCAAAAGTTATGGTATATTTTTCTTATATATATATATATATATATAACAAAAGTCGTGTATATATCTAGGTTTGTAGATATTTAGGCATATGAATGGGAAAGTTGAGTATATATGAATATATTTTGTTGTATGTTCAATCTATACTTATATATGTGATAATATTCGAAATTTATAATCATGTATAAATATTTACTGGTTCAAATGTATACATATATATATTTAAAGTTTTTTTTAGAAATATATTCACATATAGATTTACTGTTGGCCAGATTACTGGTTTAAATGTATATATGTGTTTTTTTTCGGTATTACATATTCATATGTACACAAACGTGTTTTGGGACCGTATACACATGAATATTTACTGTTTTTGGCCAGATTATATATTTAAATACTTATATACTGTTTTGGTAACATCTAAACATATATATGTACTTACAGCTATATATATACACACACATATAATTACGGCCTGAACATTAAAAATATACATACATATTCTATTTACAGAACTAAATACCTAAATTATATGTATGAAAAGATGTGGTAAATCTCGAATTGTGTACATACGTATACCGTATAATTTACAGCATTAGATACAAATGTAACACAATAAAGTTTCCGAATATATGTATATTTACGTATAACTTTATTTTTCGATTCATATATGTGTTATTTTATATAGTTTCAGCTCTATATGAATAACTTTTATCGAAGAATATACATTAACATATTTAAACAGTACCACAAGAATTGTATATGTGCATGGTGTAAATTCTGGAATTATTTATGGAGGACCAATGCGTTTAGATTTAATGTGTACGGGTACATGAAAACTGATATTTGAAATATATATTTACATATAGGGTCGCTGCTTCCGGAAAGTTTGTACGGACCTATATTTATATATCGATATATATGTATATACGGTTATATTGTAAGAAATTATATCTAACTATTTAATAAACAAATAATTAACTTACAGGTTCAAATTTTAGAGATTTCAAAGGATAAGTTGGACATGGAGAAGCAGAGACTTTTATGGTTATATTATGATAACCTTCTTCGTATTCGAGTATTAAATAAGAAAGCTATGTGACGGGTTCGAGGTAAGTGGTCTATCTATGTTTGTTATACTGTCATACATCAGAGGTAAATGGTCTATTTGTGCTCGTCATGTTGTAATGCATCAGATGTAAGGGGTCTATTTATGCTCGTTATGTTTATCATGCATCAGTGTGTTATTGTTGCATATATGTAATTGGATTTCCTCTACATGTGAATTGTGTGCATATGTGATATATATGAACTGTTTGTATGTATGAGTGTGGATGCACCAGATTAAAAAAAGATGAGAGGAATAGAAATGAGAATGAAAATGAAAATGAGATGAAAGAAAAGAGAGTCGGGCCAGGCAGGTCGTCGAGCCGGACCGAGTGGCCAACGGGCCGGTGGCGGTGGCAGGCCTCGACCCAGAACATGATATAAATGTAACTTAATTAATAGTAATAATTATAGGAAAATATAAACAAATATCAGAAAATTAGAAATAAATTCCAGAAATAGCTGAACCTAGATTCGAGTGCCGGAGGATGGTGAGGATGGGCCAGGGGCCTCAGGCGATTGTGTTGTTTGCATTCATGGCACGTGCATTGCATTGATGGTGGGTCGTGACATACGGGTCACGGGCGCTCAGGATGGTGTACGGTGGCGGGGCCAAGTACACTCAGGATGGTGACTGTGGGTGGGTACGACCCACAGCCACTCAGTTAGGACCCGGGTTCATGCATTGCATGGTGGAGATATCGGCATTCCGTATGTCATGACTTCGTTGCGTGTGATATGCATAATAGGACATGCATCATGAAGTTGCGCATTATTATGTGGAGTGACTTACTTTTTGCGGCTTATCTACTTCGTTTGTATACATTGTCTTTTTCTTTGTTTATGTGATTATTTGTTTGTTGTGTATGTCATACTTGAGAAGAGCATGCATCACACTAAGGTAGATTGGGCTGGTGAGTTATTTATTTTGTATTTATTTTCGAAGTCTTAACTGTTAAAGATAATCGAGTGAAATTATTGTGGATTAAGGACATGTATGTTAACTGTAAATGTTATTTGTATTTGCTTCTGCATGTATGATTTCATGTAACAAGTATAAGTAGGTTGCTTACTGAGCCCGTTGATTTTGGCTCACACCACCACTCACCAGTTTTGCAGGCATGAGAAATTAGGGTATGCTTACACAGGAGTTGGTATACCGTGGAAGATCGAGACAAGAGGTTAAGGATATTCAGAAAAGACTTTCGAGAATTGGATGAGACAGTTGTTTCGGTATTTGAGGTTATGTATTTTCGAGATTAGTGGTTACATATATTTGACTATTGTATTGATTAGAAATTCTTAGACATTGTATTAATGATGATGATCATTTTATCGAGGATTTTAGCAATGACTTCCGCTGACATCAATTTGCGTTATTATGATGACGTGTAGTTGATTGGTATTGACGCCTTGTATTCTCCTTAGTGAGATACGGCGGGTGTACTGTTCTCGATGCTAGGGCTCGGGAGCGGGGCGCCACACTTGTATATTTTCAAAGTTTGAGAAAAAATTAGAATATCTCTGTGATGTTATCTTCCAGTTTTTATGTATTTCAACTTAGTTATATTGTGATGTATCATGATTATCATCATTCAGGTTTTCTAGGCATAAAATTTCAACATGGGTTTCTCCAAAATATTATCCACAAATAAAAAATTTTTGATTTCCAAATCTTAATATAATTGATTTAAAAATTGGGAATGCAATGCTGAATCAAAAATCTTTTCTGCTCGATAGTATTAAAGTATTGGTCCCTATTGCAAGGTGCAACGTTATAGTTTTGTATATGATACACATTCACCTTGTTTGTAAAAGCAATGACGCAAATGTAGATGGATGATTGAATATGTGACATTTGGGGAATTTTAAGTATTCCGGCGAAACTTTCCGACAGAATTTCAACGGATACACAATATTCATCGGAAGGTAATTTCCGACAAAGTTTCCAACGAAAAAGATTTACTTTAATTTTTTACACACTTTATTATTTCAAAACTTATTCAACTTTTAACAATTAAATAAACAACCAAACACTGATTCTTGGAAAGTTGATCGGAAATTTTCGAGAACTTCGACAACATACATATATTTTTTTTTTTGAAAATTTCCGCTGTTAAATTATATGATAAAAGTAATAATAAAATCCTAATTCGTACGAAATTTTGTGGAAATTTCCGAAGAAATTTCAATGAAAATACATCTTTTACCGGAAATTCGTCAGAAATTCCAATGATTTTTTAATTTCTACTATTTGTTTTTATGTCAAACATATTCATTTATGTCACGTATTTCGTGACATATACGCTAATGAATACAATGTTCGTACACACACATATATATCTATTTGTGTGTGTGTATATATATATGTATATATATATATATGTATATGCATATGTTTATATATATAGATGTGTGTATAAATACATATATGTTATATATTTATATATATAGATGTGTGTATACATATATATATATATATATATATATATATATATTATATATATATATTCAGGTTTATAATTAACTTATTAACAGATTAAAGCACTAAAATATGTAGAATGTTTTCGTTCATTGCACGAACCACTTGAAGATTTTACTATTTAATAAGTACTATCTGCATGTATTCAACATCATTAATTAGCGTGTATTAACTAACTTCTTCTATTTTATTTGTTAATACTATTTTGTTTCTCAATTATAGAGAAACTTAAGAAAATAGTTTATAAACTATGTTTGCTTTCTCAATCTTTAATAAAATGAATAAAGAAACAACTTTTTCATTCTGATATATAGTGTCACACACAATTAGTATTGGACTTTGAATTAAATCACTTTCACAAGTTAACACATCCCCAAAAGACGAACCAAACTCCAAAGAAGATCTGAGGCAAATATATTCGCCCGGCTTAACTGTTGTCTCAAGTTGAAAAATAGCATCCAAATTTCTTCAATATATATCGGACCAACTACTAAAAGTATAGTGCTTATCCAAGTCTTGCAGATACCAAGTAGCAATTACAAAGTAGCAATACAAGCAGATGGCAAAAATTTCATTCCTCTTTTTGCTCGGTCTACTTCTTTTATCAGGTATGTTTCTCAATTGTTTTAATCGGAATCCTTTATGCAATTACTTGTTTGGTGAAATCGTTGTATCCAATTTTACTTTAGAAGTTTCCTTTCTTGCACATACTTTGAGGGATTATCTTCCAAATTCCTCTACGTACCCCTCATGTTTATCCTACCCCTTTTATATTTTCAAGAACACTATTCCTTAGGTTATCTACGAAGATGAAATGGTAGTCATATTTGTCATGGAAAGAAATATTAAAAATGATTATATGAGAATACGCGTGCGGCAATTTTATCGTATTGGTTACCTTTATACCATACGTATATTTGGATCAGAAAAAGAAAAAGAAGAAGCAGTGTTCTGGAGATACATCTTAAGTTTTCCATATTGTATATATTTGGAAAAGTTATAGAATTAAATACCGAGCAAGCGACCGGGCCTTTAAGTTTTTCAGTGGGAACCTTTGACTTTTCCGAGTTATTTTATATGAACCATTTTGTGTGACAAGTTCAGTAGGTATCGTCCTCTCTCTATTAAGAATTATATAGAAAAAAAGAAGAAGATCAATTTTATAGGGCTAACTTGTAACAATTTTACCTATGAAACAGATACTGCCGATGTAGTACCTGCAGCATCTATGGCAGTGAGAAAAATATTTGAGGAGGAATGTGTTGGTCAGTCATGTGCAAATGCAGATGCCTGCAAGCCTGCTATTTGTCTTTGTCCACCAGAGCTTCAAGATTCCTCTGGAATTAGCATTTGTGTCTCCGAAGCAAAATAGAAATAAAACAACTGATTATATGAGAGCTTCAACATTCGCCTGGAATTAGCAGTTGCATCTCCAAATAAAACTGTTTTGCCTGGGATATGTACGTCACAATTTTCTGTGATTCTGGAGGAACAAGGATACTAGAAACAAGTTGTTATATACAAATGTGTTAAGGTTTGTGTGTTAATCAATGTCTCTTTTGCATAAGTTCATTAGTGCTACAATCTTATGACTAGATCCTTCTTAGTCGTCAACATAACAGTATTGTTATAACCGGAAATTTTTAAAAAGAAATATTAAAAGGAAAAATTATAAATATAAAATATAGATAATAGTTATCCTTATATTATTTTGTTAAGATAGGAAATAAGGGATAGAACCAAACTCGAAATGATTAATCCTAAATGGCATACTCATATATCTCTTAGGAAACCAAAGTATCTATATAATACATCTTAGACCATAACACCGGCAATAAACACAATTAGAGGGGGTGAATAGTAGTTAGTGGAAATTACACTATTTTAAACCTTTTGAAAAATTCTCCTGAAAACAGAATCTGAAACCTTGTAGTGGCATACAACTTCAACAATTATGAAATTCTCCAGAAATCAATTTCAATGTCTTAAGTTTATACTGTCCAAAAGGAGCAAAAAAATAAAATCGTTGGTCCTTCAAATATATAAAAAGATTCAGATGGTCAATCTGGACAATTTTGGGTTGTCAAAATTGGAAAGACCACAACTTTTTATTTACTCAGCCAAAAAGGTTGATTTTTATGTCAAATACTCCTTAGAATGTCTAATTTAAGTTTCCAAAAGGCCCTAACCAGAATCTATGCTTAATAAAATAAAAAGACACGTTTCTTTGAAACTGGTCAGATTGACGCGAGAATGGAACAGTAATCTTTTAAAGATTGAAAGTGTAGCGCCCCGTCTGAAACCAGGGTTTCGGCTCAGTGCACCCGCTATACTCTACTCCAAAGAGTACAAGGCGGAAGCATCATGATATAAACAATTATAACCGACATGCACTGCACTACATCATAATCTGTTCAAGTCATAATATACAGGATACTGAAATCCTCCGAAATACATCATAAACTGAGACCTAACGCCTTTGGAGCGAATCTATCGGTATGTTCTTCGTTATCAATGGTCTATCTAGTCTTTCCTCAACAAGACTGTGTAGTGTTACCTGTTATCTGAAAAGTGGTAAATAGACAAGTATGAGCGATAGCCAATCTTTTAATCGCTCAGCAAGTCTATCCGCCTAGGTTCATCATGTGGATCATGCATGGTGAACATTAATGCAACATGGATAGTGACATGTAAAGCTATGCAATGTCGGATAAATACAGTAAAGCATATATCAGACAAGTACGTAAATCAGGTAACTCATGACAGTCAACGTACCATAGCCAAATCATATCATGGCAATTACATCAGGTAACTTAACATGCATTAACAGGCAGTGTACCGCAGCACCATTACATAAAAACATATGAGTAAATACTTCTAATGACATGTGTAACACTAAATAAGTTCACATATCTGAAGTTCTTTGTGCCGACGGTCATACTAGTAACATAAAGAGTATGAAGGAAAAGACTACTTTTACTATGTTCCGATAATAATGCCATATGATGCAATGTGATATGACGCAAACTACAACAGTACAATACAATGATGCAAAACCAAACAGTACCATACAATACGCTAGATTGGCCATGACCTTTCTTTTCTCCGTATAAACCATAAGTCGGCTATGAATGACTCCGTCTATACAATATCCCAGCAACCTGCTAGAGGAATTACGCATGGGCCAATACAATACAATATCCAGGCAACCTACAAGAGGAATTACGCACGGGCCAATACCATACAATATCCCGGCAACCTACGAGAGAAATTACGCACGGGCCAATACAATGCAATATCCCGGCAACCTACGAGAGGAATTACGCACGGACCAATACAATACAATATCCCGACAACCTACGAGAGGAATTACGCACGGGCCAATACCATACAATATCCCGGCAACCTACGAGAGGAATTACGCACGGATCAATACAATACAATATCCCGGCAACCTACGTGAGGAATTACACACGGGCCAATACAATACACAACTGGAACATGAACATAACGCATAAATAAAGGCAACATAATACATCTCTTATAAGCGTAATATAGGTATAAAAATATACTTCACATACTTGAGCATCAATATGATGAAAACATCATAACTCACAATTAGGCCATTTGGCCGAGACAGCATACACGCACATATGCACACCCACACACGGTTGTGATTTATTTTCTACCTAGTCATGAAATGTAATTTTGTCACTTAGCACATTATTTGCAACATTCTTCATATAACTATTCAAAATGTCATGACACTCAGAATAGGCCTTTTGGGCCGAAATCTTATACACTCACACACACTTATACACTCTAGTATGTGTTAAGTACATAACTGTTTTAAGTTGTTTATGTGTATAAATATTAAATAACTAATAAAATTATCATTGTTGCAATTTAAGACCTTTGGCCGAAAGTTTACATTTGCACACTAGTTCGCATACTTAAGTAATACTCATAATATATTTTCAAGTCTCTTTATGAATGCATAAATATGTAATCTAATTTCTATATAATTTGTTACCAAAACTCATTCAAGGCCTACTGGCCGAAATTTTTATACATACACAAATACTCTTTTACAATTTTTTAATTTCATGCAAAACCTACACTCGTATTAATTATGCCATTTTGCAATCATCATCTTATCACAAAAATGGCATTTGGCCGAAAGGAGCGCATGCACACACAATACACATTGCACAAGTAAATTAATTTACCACATATGGATACACATAAAAGTATTCCAGTGATTTTTAAAACCTCATCATGGTACCATTTAGCTACCTTTGCCGAAATTTAGGTGCATTCCACATGCTCACACACAAACATATTCCTAGCCTTTGACTTATCACCTTCTTGTATGCAAGTGTCCTAATGCCTATTTGTGAGAGGAAATTCCATAATATGTTATACATCCATTTTATAGGTCTTGGACTTAGCTAAGCATAAGAGAAACTTTATTGGACTATGCACATGCCTACTAGACCGAGAGTGAGGAAGTACACATTCAAACTTTATGCACTTCCTTAGACATTTTCCATTTTCATACATAAATGTAATTAAACAACACACCTCCATTATCTTAATTTCCATTCTTTGACCGAATCCATGCATACATACCCACATATTATTTTTACCTTCATCAAACATACACAAGATGGTTCATTCTTGAGCATACACATATTGTTCATTATAGACATTCCAAGGACATACATATTAACAATCGAAATCGAGATGAAGATGAACACTTGAATCATGATGATGATTATGATGACCTCACATGCATATCTATGTAGGGCCTACATTTATCTTAAATCTAACATGCAAGGCATTTTCCTCCCACCTTCATCACAACGTGCAGGTGTATGACTAATTTTACTAAGACCATGAGATATTGCATATGCAAGTTCGCTTCCTTCATGCTCATAGTAAATATACAATTTCCTATTAGACATGCATGATCCATCCTAGGTTTTTACATAATAGAATCCATTCTTAGGTTGTTAGCATAAAAGGTTCCATTTTAGCATTCATGAAGAAACTAAGAAGAGAGACTTGCCTTTATTCTTGAATCTTTAGACCAAAAATAGCTATCTTTGCTCCTTGGTAGCTCACGGCTTAGGGTTCCTTGATGTTTTCCTTCCTTGATTTCTTTACTAACTCTCGTTAGAAAAAGGGAGCAAGGGAAGAGAGGTATTGGATTGAGGGCGGAGGAGTGGAGTGAAAAGGATTTGAAGAGGATGAGACTTTTGCCCCCTTGAAAATGTAGAATAAGGGAATAAAATAAATTATTCTTCTCTTTTTCTGTAGCATGGCCGAAAGTTGGAGTAGATGAGGTGGAGTATTGTCTTGGGTCTTGGTTGGAAAGGGTGTGAAAAGAAGAGAATAGTGTAAAGATGAAGTGGTGTATATGGGGAAAGTAATAAAAGTCTCCTAGCAAATGGTGCCTGCCGAAAGTTGAAGGAGAAATTTTTGGAATATTTGTCTTGTAGTGGAATTCTAGATTATTTATTAGATAGAGAAAATCATGAGGTAAAAGATGGAGTGTGAAGGAAATGTTTAATTTTCCTTCACCTTGTCGGCTAAGATTTCAAAAGAAAAGAGGGTGGGGAAGAAAAATCCATCTTTTTGTCTGTGGAATAGAAAGATAAGACAAGAAAATACAAATCTTGTAAGGAAAAGTGAGAAATTTGGTACACTTTTGGAAGTTTTTTTTGTAAGAAATCATTCATTCTTGCTTATGAAGAGATTTTGAAAAGCTTTTGTGGTCCTCAAGAGGGAAGGGTACGGCTGGGGCATTTTTGAGAGGGGGTTGATTTGACCATTTTGTAAAACAACTCCATTTATGCCCAAGTTGGTTTTTTTATTTGTTGCATAATTTGTTTGTTACATATCCTTATTTTATTTACTTATTTATATAACATGTATAACATACTTGGTACCATATTTATTAATGCTAGACGTGACATGTTTCGCTTGATAAAGAGACACTGGAAAGACAACGGGTCGGAATAGAATGTATATGTAAATGAGTATACATGTATATACATAGTTTGCAAGGTACATTTTAAAATTAGTATGCTTTATAAAAATAAAATTTTCATGATATCACAATAGTCGTATATATGTCCGACCCGTTCGTTATCTACTCCCGCCAAGTCTCGCTATATCTGTTAACTTAGCGTTCCGTTATTTTTCTGAGTGTTTCTAACCTCGATACATAATGTCGATTTCTTTATTAATCTTAAATAAAAATTTAAAATCCGCCGAAATTTTATCGACATCGCATTTGCGTCCTATTTTCCATCATCTTATTTCATTTTTCATTAACCCAGAAATGCGGGTTATAACAGAAAGACTAACTTTTCTTCGCTTAAATCGAGTGATTCTTGGTATAAATGAAAGCTAATAGTCTGAAGTTTAGCTCCACCAAAAATCAATAATTTTGAAAACTTTTTGCTATCTTTTTTTCCAGTCGTGTAAATTTGAGTTAAAACTACAACAAAAACGGGCAGAAAGTAGAAGAAAAGAACTGTTGGACCGTACACCTACAGTAAACACCATTAGAGGGAGGGTGAATAGTGGTTAGCAAAAATTACACTACTACCCTTTAAAAAAATCCCCTTTGAAAAGAGAATCTGAGACCTCCTCAGATTCAGTACACGTTTTGGAAAAACTCAAAACTTAGTATACACAATTCTAAAAATTATGAAACTTTTCAGAAATCTTCACACGTCCTGAAAAAATAGCAAAACACTTTCCAAATTCATGATTTTTGGTGGAGTTATACTTCAAACTGTTATCATTCATTTGCAACAAGAATCACTTGATTTGAGCAAAGGAAAGTTAGTCTTTTAGTCGTTTCAAAATAACTGCTCTATTCTGGCTGTAGTCTAACCAGTTTCACGCAAAATAAATTTATGTTTTAATCAAGGATAGTTTCAGGTCAGAGCCTTTTGGAAACATAAACGAGGCATCCTAAGGAGTGTTTTCACATAAAGATCAACCATTTTGGTTGAGTAATCAAAGAGAAACACGTGTTCAAAGTTCAACACTATTCTGTCCACTTCTTTCCACATTGACCATCTGAATATTTTTATTTTGTTGAAGGGCCAAACAATCTTATTTTTGTCTCAGTTTTGGACATAATCTAGCCAAGACATTGAAGTTAAAAAATATAGTGAAAACGGGCACAAAATCAGAAAAGTAGAAAGATGACAAGAACACCAAAGATTTATCCTGGTTCGGTCAATGTGACCTACTCCAGTCTCAAAGAGCATCTTTCCTTGAATTTTAGTATGGTATGAACACAAATACAACAAGATCCAAGCTTAATCCTTGGTTTAAACACCAACCCTATTCAAGACTTGGATGAACACCTCTATACAACTATTGGTTGCAACACCTCTGTCACCTATTAATGTAGCCGAATAAAATTGGCTAACAAATCTTACAAAGACACCAAGAGAGGCTTGTAGCTCTACAAAACATATCACAAGAACACCTCGGCTACACAAAGAATGAAACAATAATGAAGAGAAGAAGATAGCAAGACAATGAGCTTAAACTTTAGCTTTCAAGTGTGTGTTCTTCTTATTCACCTTTTGCCTCCTATTTATAGTGTGAAATAGGCCTTGAAGATAAGAATGCACATGTGTCACCATCTGCATCATCAAGTCCTAGTTGTTTTTACATTATTGGTTGGCCATATAATCGCCTTGTGCA
Organism: Eustoma russellianum; assembly: GCA_036186865.1. Lineage (NCBI taxonomy): Eukaryota > Viridiplantae > Streptophyta > Magnoliopsida > Gentianales > Gentianaceae > Eustoma > Eustoma russellianum. The sequence goes on from AP025049.1 coordinate 22,636,360, forward strand.
CTTGGCAACATAAAGAAACATGATTTGTCCACTTTGAAATTCAGCACGGCCGATTTTTACACTTGGATTTGTCTTGAAAATTATGAAGATAATATGAAGGATTAAGATGGCATATTCCTCCCAAGAGTACCTCAACTCCTTGTCAAGATAATAGGGCATGTGAGTAGCTTCAAAATTTGAACAAATCAGCCCTTTTTCCACCTTGTAGCCGTTGGCTACATTTCAAATATTTCCAAGCTTGTATTTAGTTGGTCCACTTGGCATAAAGTCATAAAATGAATATACCATCATTTCCAACTGTATTTACACGTTTTTGAGGCTGTATATATGTATATCAACTCAGATTTTTGGAAGAGAAATCAATAAATAATAGTTGACAAGATTATGTCAACATATAATGTCAAAATTCCTACAATTTCTCCTTGTATGTTGTGATGAATTTTACACCATTAACACCTTTAAAATCTCGGCAAGATGATGAATAAGACTCTCCAACAACATGTATAAGAAGGTCTTCAAGAAAAAATAGAATGTGAAATCGAATACCGTCACATATTCCGCTACCGTTGATAAAATCATCAAATGAGAGAATATAATAGAAAGCCACCAAATAATCTTCAAGAATATAATAAATGAACTCCAGAATGAAGATAATAAAATAATCAAGAGAGTCCTTGAGTAAAACTACTGAAACTGCCCTTGGGGGTAAAATGACCAAAATACCCCTAGTGAGAGAAAACTCCAGAAATGACCCCGATGGTCAGAAATTGATATAAAAAAACCTTTGTGATGATAAATAACAGATAAATGTGTCCTTGAAACATTTTCACCATATCAAGTACCTACACCAACTCAAAATACCAATGTTGCTCTTTTTGGTAAGTTGTAAAACTTCCAAGGCATGTTAGTCACAATGCATAATATATATCAAAATCACATAATAACAGCATGATAAACATATATAAATTATGTAAAAATAAAAACAAACATTTTATCATATTTTAGAAAAATATTTCTAAAAGCCCTAGACATCGATCGATCGATCGATGTCTCATAGTGAGTTTCAGATTTTGTCTCTGACCTACATCGATCGATCGAACTGAGGGTTCAATGTACATCGATTGATCGATGTGTCTCAGGTTTAGAGATCGATGTCTCACAGGAAGGTCTTGGTTTTTCTCTGCCTTATATGGATCGATCGATGTGAGGGATCGATGTACATCGATCGATCCAAGTGCAATAACCTGAGAGATCGATGTCATTTTTCTTCGTTTAATTGATCTATTTCAACTCTTAACCATTTGTAACATCATGTGTTACATTTTTATGACATGTAACACTTCAAATCATGACTTTGAAAATTATTCAAACATATTTCTCAACAAGAACAAGAATAAGAACACAAGAGATTTATCATGGTTCGGGCAATGTGACCTACTCCAATCCCAAGAAACATCACTCCTCGGATTTTCACTATGAATCAACACCAATACAACAAATGTCGAGCGTGATCCTTGGGCATACATCAACCCTATCTAAGACTTGGCTTATCACCTCTATACAACTAATATTGCAACACCTCTACCATTTATTGGTGTAGGCTTATAAAAATGGCTAATCAATCTTACAAAATGTGACACAAGAGGTGTAATATGTAGCTCTACAGAAATTCTCAATGAAACACCCTAGCTACAAAAGAATGCGCAAGAAAGAATAGTAGAGAAGATTGCAAGAAATGTTCTTCAACTTGTGCTGAAATTGTGTCTTCTCTTCTTCACCTTGCCTCCTATTTATAGTGTGAGATAGCTCTTGAAGATAAGAAGGTCAATGTGTCAACTTCATCATCATCAAAGCATGTGTGTTTTCCTTTCATTGGATGACCACCTTAGCATCTTACACAATTGGCAACTTCAAGAAAAAATGATTTGTCCACCTTTGCCAACCTTATTGGCCGACTTTTCCACCTTGGAATATAATGAAAATTATGAAGATAATAATGAATGATAGGATGACATGTTCCTCCAAGAATACCTCAACTCCTTTGCAACATAATAGGACATGTGATGGCTGCAAATTTTGGCTTCAAATCAGCCTCCAACAGCCTTTGTGACCATTTTCTTCATCCTTGAATGGCAACTAGTTTGTATTTGGTTGGTCCATGTGGCATAATCTTATATATAAGTCACAGCATGAATGGAACACCTTTCCACGTGGAGCACGTTTTTTAGGCAAATATATGTGTACAAAATCAGATTAGCTGAAGAGAAATAAATAGATAAAAATTTACATGACATAGTCAACATATAATTCAAAATTCTCATATTTTTCTCCTTGTAAGTTGTAGTGAATTTGTTCCAAGAACACATTCAATATTCTTCAAGCATTGTCGTTGATTAAAAAGACCAAAATGCCGTTGGGGTTAAAATGACAAAATTTCCCCTAAAGATAGAAAACTATGAAAATATCCTCATTGGCCAGAAATATATAAGAACACCTTCGTGGTCATAAATATGTCATGAAGAAGTCCTTGAATAATTTTCTTCGTGTTAAGTACCTACAAGAACTCAGAATACCACATTTGCCCTTATCGTAAGTTATACAAACTTCCAAGAAGTATTAGTCACAAGACATAATTATATTTATCAACTTCAAGTAATAAAATCACTATAAACATTTATGAAACATTAAAAACATATATGTCAACAAGAACAATTATTTTACCACATTTTAAAGAAATGTTTCTAAACCCAGTGACTTAAATCAATATGATGTGCCTCTGTGCGAGAGATCAATGTCTTACAGTGAGGTCTTGTTCTTGAATTTGTTTTACATCGATCGATCGATGTGACAGACTAATGTACATCGATCGATTCGTGTGTCTCAGGTTTAGAGACCGATGTCTCACAGTGAGGTTTTGGCTTTATTCTACCTTCCATGGATCGATCGATGTGAGGGGCTGATGTACATTGATTGATCGAAGTATCTCTACCTAAGACATCGATGTCATTTTTTTCACTCTTTTGATATTTTCACCTTTTTGACATTTATTATATCATGTGTGAAACTTTCATAGCATCCCTTGGTATTTTGAAAATTATTCAAACATATTTCTCAACATTCTGCCCCTTTTGGATGACTTTCAAAATAACTTCACATGATTTTAATGTCATATTATTCCCCAATTGTTATCTCATCAATTGTATCAATTGCTTCTTAATCATATCATGTATATGCTTAAGTTGGCTAATATGGATTCCTGAGGGGTTTGTGTTATTTGAAGTCCTAAGAAGTAATTCAATTCTCCTATCATTGGCATCTCAAATTCTGACTTCAAACATTCTTCGAAGTCTGTTACTAAGGTAGGATTAGTTCAACCAAAAATAATATCATCTATATATTTTTGAACTATTAATAAATCACTATATTTTCTTTTTAGAAATAACATATTGTCTATGGTCCCCCGTTGAAAATTATATGCAATAAGAAAATATGTAAATCTATCAAACCAAGCTATTGGAGCTTGTTTAACCAATATAAAGCTTTCTTAAGCATGCATACATGGTTAGGGTACCTTGGATTATCGAATATAGGGGGATGTTTTACAAAGACCTCGTCTAGGATGTATCCATTTGGGACAGCACTCTTGAGATCCATTTAAAAGGGTTTAATATTGCTTAGACTTGCAAAAGCAAGTAATAACCTAATGGCTTCTAGTCGTGCAACGGGTGCAAAGGTTTCTTCATAATCTATTCCTTCCCGTTGATTATAACCTTGTGCAACTAGCCTAGCCTTATTTCGTGTTATGTTACCTTGTTCATCCACTTTATTTCTAAATACCCATTTTCTACCTATTAAGGATTTATTTTCTGGTTTAGACATTAAATCCTAAACGTTGTTTTGGGTAAATTAATTTAATTCCTCATGCATAGAATCTATCATGAAATATCTTCAAAGGCTTCTTTAACGTTTTTATGTTCTAAGTAATGAGGCTCAAGAGCCTCCTCATGATGGCCTTGAACAAGGACCCACCAAAACTACACATACAGGTCCCTTAACAAGAAACCAATCAAGACAACTAGGGTTTGATGTTGGGGCTTTCATGGTAAGGCATGTGCAAGAGGTGCCAACACATGGTGGGCAGCATTGGGTACTCGTCATTGAGGCCATGATCTGATTATCCTTGAGTTTAATGCATATTATAAGATGTAAGGGTAAGTGGGAGGGCATGACATTCATTTCTCTTATGCACTTCACAGTTTTGACCCTAGTTGGTTTGTTTTGTCTTTGCGTAGGTCTAGGGTAGTCTAGGAGTATTTAATTACGTGTTTGGTGTAGTTATGCTGCTGTTTGAGTGTCTTTGTAGGAGCGTGATCCAAACAAGGAAAGTGGCATGGAAATCCTAATTTCAAGGAAGGCATCCAGCTGAACCTAGATCAGTATTATGGACCTACAGGTCGGAGGACAAGTCCGAACACGTTCTACCCACTTTGAGGTCTTAGAAGACTCAATTTGGGACAACTTTCATGCTTTGCACTTTGCCTAATTCGAGCTACAAGATGGTCCAAAGTTAGCTTGAAGATTGAAGTCCAAATTTAAGAAGTCCATTGAAGCCCACTGGAAGATGGAGGTCGTTGTAGCCAACGGATGGAACCTCCTAACCTCGCTCAGATGGAAGTGTTCCATTTGTGAAGCCATCTATGAGATGGAAGTTGTTGTAGCCGAGTTTTAGAAAATGATATCTCCAGAAAGAACTGCCTAAATGAGGTGATTCCAGAGCCAAAATTCAAGGAAATTTTGTGATCTACAAGTTTGATGCCGAAAGCTAACTCGGATTTTACAAGCGTGTATATATCTGAAACCTACAGGATATCATCCAGTGCGAAAGGTTAGGGATTTGATTTCAAACTATTTTCTTGATTAGTTTTGATTTGCTTTCCTAAGTAGACCTGATGTAAACTTTCAGGGGATATCCTAAACGATTTTATTATCTTTTAGAAGTAGGAAATAATGCTCATATATGAGAATAGCCGGACACATTGTAAAACAGTTTCATTTTCAAAATTTATAAAAAAACTTTCGCCTGGTTGTGTGCCTTTTTTCTTTTGGGGGTCTAGTGTGTTTTTCCTTGGTTCCACGTAAAAATCAAGGCTAGGTTTAATTCAAGGCTTGAGAAACCCTTGTTCGTGGACACAGCCTATGGAGAAGGAACGACTTGGTAGATTGTCATCCTTCAACCTTAACCGATGGTTGGAGGCTTGGGAGAGTTGGAGGAAGGATCCTATACACGCACATACATTCCTTAAATTCATATCAATTTGGTATCAGAGCTCAAGGTTCTTCCTTTTAACTCATATCTTTCTTTTATTGTCTTCTCTTCTTTGAGTCAGCACGTACATCCCCACGCGTTTACCCTTTTTCTACCTCCTTGTTTTTCATTGTTCTCTTCCATGTCTTGAAGCCCCATCTCTGACCTCATAAACAAAAAAAGGAGGAAAAGAAGTGATTTTTCTTGTGAAACAGTTCAAAGCCGAGGCCTTTGCATCGAATGTTGCATCTTTGCGTTGCTTATATCATTCTTACGTCAAAAAATAAAATTTGCAAACTTAACTTAAGGTTTTCGTGCTATGTAGGGCTTCAAACTCTCAGCTTTTACATAAATACGTCCATAGCCAAACCGCTTCCTTATGTCACACGTAAATCTTGTCGCTAACGAAGCTTTTAGTTGATCTTAGGCTTGTAAGACATTGGTTGCATTGTTTGCTTGGTTTTTGTTGTAATTTTCTTGTATCTAAGGCTAACTTCACCCCTAAGATATAGGGCCTACTCCTTGCATACAAAGGCATCATCCTTCAAACCACATCAAGCCACAAAAAGCCTAATCTTTGTGATAGAAAAACTGTTTTGACCGTTACCCCCGAAACAGCCCTAAAAGTGCCGTTTTTCTTCCATAAACAACAAGAAGGACATCAAAAACCCAAAAACAGTTTCTATTAGTTGTGATACACATATTTTTCCTTGTGTTCTTGTTACAAAAGTCAAACAAAGAACCTCAGGCAGAGAACGAAAAAAGAAACTGAGGCTAGAAAAGAACGCCAAGTTGGTGCAAAATTGTGTAAAAGAGCATCAAGTCTGTGGATATATTTTGTGCATATCAAGTTCCATTACAAGACCACAAAAACATACATATTTCATTGTCTTTATTCTTGGATGCCTCACAGTTGTAATAGAATCAAGAAAATTGTAATTGAATTGTATAAGGCTAGGGATAGCTAAAGGTTGCACAGGGCAACCCCTTACCTTTATTTGGCTCAGCATTTGACATAATTTTAGGTCTCTTTTTGCTAAGTCTTAGTGGTTAAGTGTGAAAGGTGTCTTATCTTGCGTCTTGATACCTTTACTTTCTGAAGTGCAGAAATTGGTTAACTTGGCGATCAAGAGAAGGTGTGTGCATCTTGAAATTGTGTTCATCACTTATATTACTTGCTTTGGGTTGTGTCCAGCTCAAAATTGGCCAAGGGATTCACAATTGTAAGGGCTAAAAGTGAGGCTGAACACCCGGAAGAAATGGTCTTGCATTTTATCACTAACGTAGCAAAATCACTTTTGTCTTTGTGTTAGTTTTCATTTTTCTTGTTTTTCTTTGTTTGGTCTCAGGTGAAAACATGTCCTCAACTAATGCCATAGCTGAGGAGCGAAGGGCTGAAGTGTCCCTTGAGAAAGTGTTGG